>PNEQ01055827.1:0-77716 GCA_003012365.1 Medauroidea extradentata
CCCTTCTCGATTATTTATTACTTCACCTCGCCTGGGTTCGAACTGATACGGCCTTACCCCAGCCATAGCTTGCACAATAACAGACCAATAACGTGGGTACCTTAGCTAGTTAACCGTGCTACTGAGCAAAGCGAAACGACTAGTGAAATGCCTAGCGCAGCCTAGCAGACCGGCTGACGCCGCGCCGCGCCAGCTGCGTTATTGGGAGAAGTGACGTCATCACTGAGACCCACGGGAATTTCAATTGCAGATTACGAGCGTTCTATCCATCGTACACGCCTGCGGTTTTGACTGAGATCATTTGTTTTGCCTCAGCTATGTAGATTTACTCTTATCTGAAAACGCATTTTTTAAGTTCACAGGGCCTTTAAGGTTAAATAGAATATTTTTAAACTGTGAGTTTGTATTAAAGTAACTAAGACCGTGGTCACTCTAAAAAACCAGCGGGCACGAGTAAACAGGACTCCCGGCAACAGGTGCAAACATCTGCTTTACTCCGCAGCGATGGTGGCGCTAATGAGTTGATTACTTGAGTGAAAAACTGTGATGGCACCAGAGAATGACCACGCACACAGACTGCAACAGCAGCTGCACACCCTCACAGCGCGCTTCAGCCTCTGTCGCACGTCGTTAAGTTGACGAGGTTGACTTCGGCCACCAGTGTATCACGCATCGCCATCGCCTCCAGGACTTCAAAGACAGCAACCAGGTAGTAATCAGCATCGCCTTAAGTCTCCCGTAACTTTCAACGTAGTATCTCATGACAGTCAAGCAGCCCTAAATAATTATCGACGCAGTTAGCGAATCTTGTATAAGGCGAGCCGCCGCCGGGTAGGTCAAGGCGAAGAGACACAGACAGCAACTTTTTTCTTACTGCACAATGCTGTGTGGGGAGTATAATTCAGTTATCACCGTTTATATACTACACAAATACGCCGAATGTATCGGTAACCAATTACTTATTCCTTAGCGAATAGTCTTGATTGTGGAAATCTGCAACACTTTCAGTGTCTGGAGTATGCAAGAATGAATCACGGGCAATAAAATCTATTACTTTTAAAACTATATTTTTCACTAATTCTACACCTGGCTTAACGAATGACATTGGCAATATTCATAACCAAATAACACAGCATTGTATGTTAGTGGTACTCCGAAAGGACAATACAGTGAATGGAAGCTTAAATTTTTTAAAACATAAATTAGTCAAATTGTTTTCTTCCGGGTAGCAACCAACTACAAATTTTGTGTCGGTAAAAAATAAAGATAAAAATTTAATTGCATGAAATTTCAAGAACTTCTTTCGGAGAATTTTAGAAACGCCTACTGTTAGGTAATGTACATTGATTGCACAACTAATTCTAAGAAATATACATACCTAGATTAAATGATTTGACTTTGCTAATGAGAAAAATGAAAATGGAATGTGTCAACTAATTTAACGGATTTTTATTTTGCGTTTAAGAGAATGTCAAATTTTCCTGGCTAAGTGTTTAGGCTGCACATTGAGGTAATTGAGGACTGAAGTGCAAGGTACGTAATAAAAAATTTATTTTTTTGCTCACAAAATATTCACATTAAAAATTGCTATACATAGTGGGTTATACTATTTTATAAAACAATAAAACAGCAACATTTAAAAAATCATCTTGCATAAATAAATACGAAAATTTAAATAAAAACTTCCGATAAAATATCACTATGAAATTCAGTACATTCATGTGTACTGAACACAGAAACCGGCTACCGCCGACAAGTTGTAGCAAAAGCTAAGGCCACTGTGACCGGTGAAGGTACCACGTAGAATAGTAACACATAGTAAAACAAAAACAAATAATGTTCACTCTGCTGCAAGGCCGCGCATTTCACATTGAGTCTCTGGCTCGTGAGCCGACGACTGGGAGCAGATTGTAGAGAGGCGTAGTGTTGCCACCCGTACCACCGGGGTGGCTATGCTCTTGGCGGAGCAGTGCTGCCACCCTACTACGGGACGACCATCTCCCTGTGTTGTATCTCTGCCGCCTTTGCTGTGGCGCCATTGGAGGGCTGCAAGTCCAGGCTACCGCGCCGCCTAGGCTCTATGAAGACCAGCCTGTAGCCGGAGGCTGCTATAATTGCTCCCAGCGACGGTCCAGCCCAGTATATCTGCAACCAGTGAGGTTCCACTCAAAACTCCACTAGCTTTTACACGCTTTTCCACTCGCGGCGTTAAACAAAAATATTTAATAAAGTTTTTTTCAAAAGAGCACCAATCTTCTTTCATGACTGGTTCTCTGATGACTAAAAACAAATACATTATAAACCACTACCGGACAGCTCGTGCATTTCTAGTACAGTTTCCACCCCAAGCCAACAACAGCACACTGTATTTTATTAATGAAACATTTATGCTGCCAACATTACAAAGCGGAGAAAAAAATTTATTTCCTCAACGAATAACCAGCTTTAGTTGCTACAACCGAAAATGGAATTAACAGCAGTTACCAAAACAATGTAACATTAATTTAAACCACAGTTCTACCTCGTGTATCTATTATTTTTCTCACACTTATTAGCATAGAACTTTACGGTATTGGTCTCTATACAGTATTTGCTAAAACTACCGGTGTCTAGGTTGCTGCTGTATGCATAAAAAATTTCTAACATTCCATACATTTCTTAGATGATATTAGTAGTTTCATAAATGCAAGAGCTTTTGCTCAGATGTCCGCGTTGTTAGGGAACCAAGACATTTTTAATATACGTTTATGTTTATTGCTACAATTACTTCCATACGAAAAAACTATTCTAAAAACTTGCATAAAGGAGCCTATATAATTTGAGTAAAAATACTTTTATAGCTCAGGTAGTTTTATTAAATAAAGAGTCATGTAAGAATAGCAAGTGCTGGACAGTACACAGAAAATGCATCCAAATCCGATAAACGAAAACTTCGAAATTCATGAACACTGCATCCAAAATAATTAAAAGTTGGCTGCATTAATTATAATAATCTGCATTTGAAAACGAGATAGGTGAATTCGCACATGTCCTGATTCAGAATATGAAGTATGAAACAACTATTTTTATTTTATGTATTTATTTTCCTGTTTAAGGTAGACCCGAGTTGCCAGAAACATTTTGCGCAAGTTTAGAAAAAAAAAGCATGGACGGAGACTGAAACTAAGTTAATGTGAAAAAGGTATTAAACAACTTCAATATACAGAAGAAACCGAGTATTCATGATCAACAATTTTTGCCATCAAAATGTTTACGTCTCCGATAGCTGCAAGTAATGTTTACGTAAGGAAAATAAATTGCTCCCAAATTTGACTAAACTATCCGCTTAAAAAAAAAAAAAACTGACTCATTACTGAGCAAAATAATTTTCCACGCATCAATGAGCAAAACTACGTACCAATTTTTATACTCAAAAAACTAATTTAAATTCTTTTGAAGGCTATCAAAACTACCACCGCAAGTGCATCACACCTCAAGGAGGCGAAGGTTGTCCAGTGTAGCAACAAATGTCCTTACCCAATGGTATTCCCAGTGGTTGGTCCACACAGCTGGTCCCAGAGTCCGGGCAGGATTCAAGCTCGCGCCTGTCATTGGACCCTGGAAAGACGACATTTACTGCATCATCTAACTAGGACAAGGTTATTGTAACTGCAAGATGTTTACTGAAAGACAACAGCTAGATAATTTTAAAATAATCAAATGGTGAAATTTCCTTTTACATTCACTATTGATTCAGAATCTATTCCAGACTGATCCGAAACATGATCGAAGAACCCAAGAGTAGTTTGAGGATTCGGTACCACCGTTTGCGTTGCGCTATCTAGGAAATATTAAAAAACTAGTTTCGAGAAAAACAGCAACAGTACAATACTATTTTTCACACCTGTGCATGATCAGACACCCTGTTCAGTTCTGAAACTGAAGAGTACGTGGTAATACATAAATATTAAAGTTCTTTGTCACGGAAGGCCCACATTGAGACAGTTTAGGATAACTAAGCTTCCACATTTGAGTGTACTTTTTATGGCGTTTAATTTCACAACATTACTAACAGATTTAATTATTTTTCCTTGTCACCAATTGTGTATTAAACCAAGTCACATATTTTCTCATGTTGTTTCAGTCACTAATTTTAAGAAATGTACACGTGCCAAATTCAGCGACATGTTGCTAGACAAATTCAACCCAGATAAAATAATTTTAATTGAAGTAACATCCAGTATCCAACTATACAATCACACATGCTAACATTATACAAACCATGATGGCAATTGTAAACAAGAAAATTCTTCAGCGATTGAGATTTTGGTCAGCGCGTAACATCTAGGTCTTTGGCGCTGGTAAAGAATGACATGAGGCGAGTTTACTAGCTTCATCGTCCGGCAAGATTCCCACATGCGAAAATCCGGGGACCGAACCCGGATCGCTTTGGTGGGAGGCGTATGGTCCGACCATTCTGCCAAGAAAACTTTTGGCACAACCGAATATACTTATTGCATTTCACACTGTTATTGTCCAGTAAGTATTGCGTACTCTTAGCTGCAACTGTCCCTAAAATATGGGTATTTTAACTACTCCAATATTCTCAGCACATTTATGTTTTAAAATAATTTCTGAGATCACAGTTAATACATAGTTTTGCATTTATTACACTAATCCAATCTCAAACAGTTTTTGCTGTGCTTTTACTTTATTTAACGAGAAGTAGAATATTTAAGCCCCAATTTAGTAGCATTTAAATGTGTACGTTTGTCAACGTGACGAGGTAAATTAAAATTATAATTTTCATATCTCCGTACGGTAACTAAATTTTGCATATAATTTACTCACTTAGTAATCTCTTTTTTACTCAACACTTTTTTGAAGTTTAATAGCTCACTTACTGTCGACAACCATGTTTTTTGAACAAGAAAAATCTCAAATACGTAAATTTGTGATCCAGGGTTCCACACGAAGTGAACAAATCTCCCCTACCTTCTCATTAGTCTGTTAGGAGTTAGGTTCGCCCTGACACATGACTGTTTTATTAATAGCTAGGTTATGTCTTAACTCCTAGTTATTAAAGTTCATAGGATTGTTGAAATGAAAAAAACTACACATTATTTAACTCTACGTTTCGCAACACAACTCCGTTTTAATTTTATATATTTGTTTTCGTGGTAGTTTCTATATTTTAAACTCTGCATTCAGGTAAAATTTATTCTCGTTTTTGTTAGCTCTGTTCAGACATTTTTCTAGCAAATTGGCCATCTTCGTCTGCCAACAGCAGCTTGCCCTGTTTAGCAGGGTACCCAAGAATATACAGACGCCGCCCTCTTAGCTTTGACGTGTGTAAACTTAACTTGGCTTTCTCCCTGCACATCTAAAGAAGAACTAGCTTATCGTAACGGCTCTTTTAAAACCGCCTAATTTCGACGGCGCTGGGCTGTAATTACGAGAGGGTGATGAAGGATGTAAAGATAATTTCGTTCCCTACTAAAAACTTGTAAGTTCAGAGTAAAGATAATGCAATTTGAGATGACAAACAGATTGACTTAAGGCTTTGTAACCGTGGGTACGATAAGTTCATCATTCTTTGTCAAACTAAATACGCCTTATAAATGTGCGTAGAAAAATACTTTTTACTAGCAGAACTTTGCGTTGTAAGAGTAAAATTTTTCCTGTATCTTTTTAATTGGCGTCGGAAAGTGGCAATCTTCCAGATGGTCATGTTTTCGGGTGGATTTTTGGGCCCCTATAAAATTGAGTACATATTTTAAACTTATTGTTGAGTCTAGTAGTAAAGTTTACACTTACAAATTTTCGGCACAGAGGCAATACTAGTGGTCGGCAGACATGTGTTCCATACAAACCCATTGTAAAATATAAATTTTTGTATGTGGCCTTATCTATCCAATGCAATTAAATGTACAATAAGTTTTTAGTTTTAATATTTAAAAAACAGAACTCTGACAAGCAGTTAAGCAGACACATTAAAATAATCAATTACGCCTAATTCGTTAGCAAAAGTAGTGGGGGATTATATGAGCAATAATTACTGTGCTCGTAAATAAATTATGCAAGAATGCATGCAATGCACCAACACCTGCTTCTTCTGTTTATGCAGCGCCATTTAACCCGCTAAAGATTTCCTAGCATTTTTGCTATGTTATAGTAAACATGTTTTCTCCTCTTGTTCGTGTCCTTTCTTTGTGTTTTAGTGTCGTCACTAACGCGCCAAGAAAGTTTCTGATCATATATTTATGTGATTTCCCATCGTCTGGGTGTACTCTCTCTCCTCCAAAGTTCGTAACCGTCTTCCTGATACATCATATAATATTGGTAGTGTATAATATTCTGGTTTTAGACATTCAGGATTAGGCAATATTTCTTTAATAATTATTTGTTCTTGTCTGACATTTTATATTAATATTTCATCCCTTAGTTATTTCGTTCAAAAACAGTTGCACGTGCATAAAAGTATGTTAACAACCTAGTTTTACCAGAAAGGTAACAAAAAAACAGAACCATTTCCATCCCGAATTAAATTGCATACAAGTTATTCTATGCTAGCCACTAGTATGATCCCTGGCTATTCACACAAGTTCATTACAAGTCTGGGAGGACAAGGCAGTTTTCTTTTTGTACAAGATGGGTACTTTTGTGTACTAGGCTTCAAGCTGGATTCACAACCACCACGTGACGCACGTACATTAAAAAGTAGAAATGCCGAGCTTGCATGCAAACATTCACAACCTTGCGTACGTTAACAGAGTTTATTATTATCTACTTCGTTCGCTATGTGGCGTAGAAGTAGCAGTAAGAACGTGTACCTAATATAAATTTCCTTTAAGGTTTTTCTAATTTTCTTTTTGTCGTGTATTTTACAAGTTTCGTTTGGAGGCAATAATGTCCTGCGGATACTTAGAAGTGCTAAAACGTTGGTTTTGTTAATACTAAGTCCTGAAGCCAATCCCAAAACAGTACGTATACGAGTGCCTGTGTGTAGTTGCGAGTTCTACTTGACAGTAACGTACATACCACGATGGAAGAGATGGCTGTGATGAGGAAAGCGAACTTGAGTGGACCAGAGTCTTGGCGCTCTCTGTTGCGATCATCCCAGCAGGAGCAGACCATGAGCACTAGGAAGGCTGTGGCGACGGCCTCTAGTACTAGAGCCTGCAGCACTGAGAGACTGGCGTGGGGCGTAGTTACACACAGCGCGCAGCACGACCCGTTAGGAGCCGCCTGGTTCAGTACAGGTAGCGGCAGTAGCACCTACGAACACACCCTACACATTAATGCACTGCACGCACTGATCTTACTTCAATACAGCTTGTTACACAATGGAAAGAAACAATCTCACACTTCAAAACTACTTTCTTCGATCACAGTTTAACCTGATCAATATTATTTGAAGCTATGTGTGCCCTGAATAGTGCTAAATATTTATTACTCCACCGCATTAAAAATTATTCCGAGCGAAGACTTACAAAGTGTGGATCCTTCCGCAAAAATTCCAGCATTATTCTTTTTCATTCCTCAGCAAGAGTCGGGGAAAAACGTTCAAATATATTAGTGAACGCGGTACAACAGCCCAAGACTTATCTTCCTCAAACTAAGCACAGAAAGAATCTTAAAACCTACACAATTTTCGTAAATAGTCAAGGGTTAACTTACAATACAACGTTTGTTCTTGCCACGTTAATGATCTTACTTCACTGTCTAGCCTGCTGGGTAATTCTACTACCATGCACTCCGTTTGAAATAGATTCTGGCGAAAACAGTGTTGACAATGGAACATTTGCAATGGAGACATGTCTGAAATAGTTTTTTTTCAACTATGTCGGAGGGGTTCTGAATAGTAGGTTTGAAGCGAGTTATGTTTCTTAAGTACCTGTAAACAGATTTTATTAGCTGAACCTAAATTATCAACATATCTGTATTAGTCACGAGCTGACCTGCAAAGTTTCTACTACAAAAATTATAAAAGCATCACTTAACTGGAGTTGCACATTGGATGTCTTAGGAGCTGCAATTACAACACTAATGCACATTATCACTTCACCAATATTACGTTGGTTTGTGGACGTACTTTGTTGTATCAATCTGGGTACTAAGATTCAAACGTAAAGAGTGTAAAAAACGTTTTAAGCCATGTTTGAAATAATTTGATTTTTTAGTACTAAACCACCACTCAATGTAAAATTATTACGACCTTGACAAGCACACTGTAAACTTCGGTACTAAAGATTCGGGGGAAAATTTGTATTCCCAATGTATTGCAATAGACTTCCTTGCTGAATCGGGGTCTAGTATGTTAAAGACCCTACAGTGAAGTTTAACAATGCAGTCGACAGTCTTTTTGAAAATACTTATTTTTGAAACTTACTCGACGCAGTCGTCGAAATGACTATGAAAACCTACGAAATACTCCCGTCACATTTTTGAACAGTTTGCCGTTTCCTACTGGGCGAGAAAATTGCTGTGCCTTGTTCAGCGTCTTGACAGTAAGCGCGTTTAGGAATTTGTGTGCATTGGTGCCGAAGATACGTTCGTATCAGACTCAGAACGGTGAACTGGATGGAACAAGTTTTTAATAATCAGACGTGGTATTGTTAAGGTAGAGTTATATTGGCAGCCTGTATGGTGCCACAGAGTAAATTGGTAACAGAAGCGACAAGAAAAGCGTTTTCATTGTTATAACAGCTTTCGGGGCGTGCATGAATACAAACAATGCCGCGTGGATTAGACGCATTTGTTTATGTAACCACTTAATTAGTTTGTTTGGTAACTAAATATTTGTAAATACTAAACATGACTGTTCGAGGCTCAACATGAGAATGAACTTTTTTAGAAGCGACATAATGGAGCTTTTTAACCATTGTTGTAAAAGCTCTTGAGGCTTACAGAAATGTATATAAAGCCATTTGTTCAAACAACCACTTACATTTAAAAAATACTGTGAATTTGTCTTATTAAAAATTGTAAATGTGCGTTTCTTATGTGTCAATTTCTTCCAGATAAAATATGCCTTACTAACTGCAGTTCTAACCAAACTTCTAAGAACTGACACCATGACAATCCATAAAGGCGTACAATAAATTTCACGCCTTGTTTCTGTTACTAATTTATTCTGCGACTGAGCTTTACATCCGACTGTACAATACAGGGACCGATCCATTTGGGGAAGGAAGGGAGTGAAAAAAATGTGATCTTGTTTCTCTCGTCCCAAGACAAAAAAGAATTGAACAATAGGCAGTTTGCTCAAACTGTACAAAAATGGTAATGTGTATTTACTCAGCAGTATGTAATTTACGTTAAGTGAGTTGAGTAAGTGGTTGTGTTAGAATGCGTGTACAAATTACTAAAATGCTACCAAAGAAAAGTTAGTCATTCCTCTCTCACTTTGAGGCCCAGGTAAAATCCCGCTGGATCTGAGCCTGGTGCAAGGCGCAGAGCTGAAAATCTCTTACGCGAATACTGAAAGCTGACAAAAAAATAGTATACTAGACAATGAGTTTTAAAATTTACAACGCAGCAAAATACCTAACCAAATTTTTAGCTTTAATAAAAACCGAGCCATTTTTGGCAAAATAAGTTCAGCTCTGGATGCTTCAGAAATGACCTAATTTTTACTATCTGTTCCATCTTAACAATGGATATAAACTTATGTAAAATTAATAGTAACAATTTAATTTTGCCAAAAATTAAAATGCCAAGGACTTTCTGCAATCTTTGAAATTATGAACATGTTTTAATATACAACTTACATTTTAGTTATAGTAGTGTGTTATAACATTCTACACAGACTACGCTTTAACGATCTCTGCATATTTTACACACGTACAGTACTTCACAGGCAGCTACTGTAACAAAAGGCATCATCTCAATCAGAAGATATGACGAAAAAAAAATTAATGTCAATGAAAATTTCATTAGCCATTTAGAAGTTCTGAACAAACTTCTTAGCACTTCTAGATATGGGTGCCTATTTATGCATATTTTTTTTGTTGCGAATTTAAGCAGATCTTGCAATACATTACATGGGAATGTTTGAATCTTTTTTACAACATATTTTCTTGAAGTCAATTATTAGCAAAAATAAAGAACTTCTGTTTTGAAAACATTTGGCTATATATTACGAAAAACTTACATTTCTACGTAACGGTTGTGATATCAGCTATCTTTCAGAATTTAAAAAATATACTTGCTAAAATAACAAAACGTAGCACTCTCAGCGGTTGTGAGGGGTGGCACGAAGAGAGTGGAACAGCGTCAAACGAAGGGGTGGAGGAAATGCGAGAATCCAGACAAAAACCGCCGACCAGCAGCATCGGCGGGCACGATTCTGACATGCGTAAATCCAGGGGCCGACCCCACTGTTTTCAAAACTTAAATTCATATTATGTAAATTTGTGTAGCAATTAAGTCCGTAGTTGAGCAAGTTTACCGTTCGCGTTAAAAGTAAACTACGAAATGAATATAACATTTGCATGTTACTTGTTACCAAAGTTCGTAGCAGACAGTTCATAAAGATAATTATTTCTTCCCCATATACGTTTTGCATGCATTTGCTTTATAGTGTTAAAAATATACTAGTGCCGAAAATATTCAGCCCCCATATATTTTATCACCTTCACATCCTTACGTGAACTGCAGACCTTTCAAACAAAAGGCGGTTATGTGCAGTATCTGTGCAACTTCACTTTGAATAGCGTCTTACCCCTAGCATCTTAATACACAATATTTTCTTAACTGGAAATACCCGTCATACGTATACAAAATGAGGAAACCGTTACAGAGTTCTGTATGTGTGTTTCAGCGTACTTTTGTACATGAATATACTAACATTGTTATAATTTGCAGTTTAGAAAAAACCTACGAAAGCAACAGCAGTGTGCTGCAAACAAAGGCGAACAAAAGCCAGTAATGGTAAGTATGTAGGTTTGACAGATAGGTTGAGCTACACCTAATATAGCTCAACATGTGAATCCCTAGAGTAACTCTCGCCATGGCTGTGGTTTGTAGAGGTACTTGCCTGTATGAAGCCATATCCGACAACTGCACCGCCACACTCGGCCAGCAAGTAGACGCACGCCAGAGGAATGTTCACCTGCTCCAGGATCACAGCTGCGAAGGTCACCGCTGGGTTCAGGTGTGCCGCGCTGATGTGGCCGAAAATCTAACATGCGAACAATAAACACATTTAAGCTACCTGTCGAGGAATAAATCACATTTGTAACACTAACTCTGGAATAAATTGTGTGATGCACGCTTTCACTACATTCGTGTACAAGAGCAGGTAGGTGATTTAAAAGCGTAACTGTTAAGGTCCCAGTTTGCATTTACGCTGTATTTTGGCATTTTTATTAAGAAAAAATTGGTGCGGGCATAGTAAAACAGCCACGTATTGTTTTATTCTGCAGTCTGTTTTTGCAAGCAAAAAAAGTTTTAATTTTCGCTTAAATATGTTCTTCTGTAGCTAAAATGATTTGTAATTTTTGAGCTAGATAAAACTTACGACGATACTGTACATATAATTTTTAATAAATCCGACTGGTACGTGCTCTATTTTAAAATTAAGAAACTGTTTTTGCAAAACTGCGTAGTTAAGAGCTCATGGGCACACAAGTATTATTAACGTTAAACAATAATTTGCATGCACATTCTGTACGTTGGCATCAGAAATCTAAAGGAAGCTATTCCAAATTACCGATAAATTCTTGCGAATACTAAAATCTGGCTGTTTTTTGGGCATATTCATTCAATTTGAGTATACGCATAAATAGTTAAGTTATATTTTAAAATTATTGACATACAAAATGCTGGGCTAACATGTTACTTTCACATCAAGTGTAAGTTCTGAAAATAAGAATTTATGTACTTAGTATGAGAATTTAAATTCGACTAACTTTGGCAGATATTAACTTCGTAAAAAATTAAGCATTTAATTTGAACGCTAGTTCCTAAACTGAATATTAAGAGTTCAATAAACCCTTAAACATTTTATTTTTAAAAGAATTTTCTCATAAATACGTTTAAGTAATAAAATCAAAATGTACTCCGAACAAGATTTAATGTTACGTGATCATCTATTAACCTATAGCAAATGCTAGTCTTAAGTTCGCGCGGCGGTAACAGTGCCTATAATGTAAGTACAGAATAACATACGTTCTTTCTGGCCCAGGTGCGAGGTAAATATGAATCCTCATGTTTCAATTATTAGTTACTTATTTCGTAGAAACACAATAACCCCCTCTGTTTTCGAGTACCAAATCGAAGTTTTAATTTACTAACGAATACTGTAATGTGTTAAAACGCCTAGTACGTTGGCAACCCGCACAACTTCTACGGATTAATGGTTGCGAGCAACAGTGGGTTTTTCTCTCAAGAGCGAGGCATAGGAACACACGTGTGGGTCAGTGCATTATAAATTCCGCAAATTACAACAACTTTTACAGTAGATATTTAAATTCTATGAACACAGGATCTGTGTACAATTTACACCAACTGAGCACGAAATTTATTGTGGGGTTTGAATCAGGTGTAGAAAATAACTTAACTATACAGTTGCACGAACAATAATAGAGAATTTATAGTAATACTCTTTTCCGGTGTTACCAGAACAAAATCCGCACATACTAGTCACAATATTTATCTGCTATGTAAGATCCTACGCCATGTATTTTTATAAGCATGGCTGTTTTCACTGAAAATTTACTATGTACAGTGAATTCGTTATTACTGTCAACTAGCCACACGAAGTTCATGCAAGCAAACACTGTTTATTAGTATGCCTATGCACTCAATATAATCAACTTGTGGTCCGCGGCAGTCTTAAGAGGCTAATGTGGCCGCCTCCCACCCAAGTAGTTCCAGATTGGATCCCCGGCCAGGTCACCTCTACACTTACACGTAGTAATCATACCTGGACAATAAGTAAGAATGCTTATTTGGAACTGTACTTACGTCCTATACACTGTAATGCCGCGCCACATTAAGGGTCAGTTTTTAACTAAAACGAAAACATATTGCTACGAACGTCACGCTGCTCATTTTTTTTTTAATTTTTTCGAAATCCATACAGAACAGTTTTATGCCATGCGTGGCTTCCCGCGTTCTTTTACTATGGAGGAAATTGACTAACCTTAGTCGTTGGATTGAAGATCACTAAATGTTTAATCACATTCTAAACATGATATACATAACTACAATATTTATGCCAAAACACGGCTTGAAAATTTAATTTTCAAGTCTTGTTGCTTAATGATTCTCAGTTTAGGTATTTGATGTCTTCTATGAGGCAATATCTGCCAAAGTTAATTGGACGAATTTAGACACATTCTGTGTAGGCGAACATTGAATAACGGTTTCAAAGTGCAAGAAATTATTTTAGCTCTAAATTGCGCCTTGGTTGTGGTTACGTTCATTTAAACGAACGTATTTTACAAACAGTTTGTGAATGTCTCATGGTGTTCGTAGACTTAACGCATTGAAACCGAAAATGGTTTACTCTGGATTTAGAGGTTTCCGAATAATATGTTCAACTTGGTCTTTCTACATGTAGGCGTGTTTTATATACAGCAGAATAGGGACATGCATACCTCTCAGTCCTGAGAAAATTAATTCTTTTGAAATAACACCAGAATGACCAATTTCTGAAAACACTGGTTGCTTCCGAAATAAATGAATAAACTTCCTGATCCTAAGTGGTAACAATGTCAAGGTTCTGTATTAACTGGGATACATTGTAATAAATGATTTTAAATTGGTTGAAGATAGTTAAGCTAGTTGAGCCACACATTAAAAATAATTCTGTTTATGGTTTTATAGTTGACAAATACCCCATTATTCCGCCGAGGAATACAATGCTTCTGTTAAAAAAAATTGCATTTACACAAGTAAACAGCGATGAGCAATTTGAGTATGCAAAGAATGCAAATTCTGTTACCGAGAAATTTAGCTGCTACGCAGAATGTCCATAGTACGGCTGTGTAAAACGTACGCCACGTTAGTCCTGGGCTAAACTGGACACGAAAATGTTAGTGGCAAACTTTACAGGAAGACAACTTACCCGTACAATGTGGCAACACAGCACACAAGCATCTTCTTGTGCTATTTAGGCATGTTACCACTGTTCTGAATCCTATGGGCGCGGGTCCATATTCCGAGCAATAAGCCAAACATGACTACGTTTACGTGACGCAACATAGGACATACAATTACGTAGATGTTGGGCACAATAAGACATTTTCCGTGCTTTGTCATATTTGGCGCGAATAATATTTTACAACCTCTTATTATTAACACTTGCGTCTCCAAGTCAGCCCAGGTTAAGGTTAAATCTACTGCATGATAGAAAGAGCTATGTTAAAAGTCAGACAAGAGACAATTGCTGCCGTTTGTTGCGCTGTCATCAGTAAGGTGTGTAAACTGACCTATCACAGAGCTTAAGTTTCATCAAGATAATTTAAACGGCGAAATTGGTTTGTTCTTATTTTAAAATTTAATAAACCTCAATTTTGCCAAACCAAGTTAAATGTAATTTTACTATGGTTTTATATTTTACTAGGCCCGTTAAAGGCGTGGTCTATCTCAATTTTCATCACCATGTTTTTATTCTTCATTTGTATCACATATATTTTTCTTATTTTAGGCACAAAAATTTGGCTCTTATGACATTTTTTATCTTAGTTTTCGCGTAATGGCTTGTTAAAGTAAAATTTTGCACGTTTCCGTTTTAAGGATTATATTAAAACCAACTGACATACCAAACTGAAATAAATTCACAGTGGATAAAGACGCAGGCTACAATGTCATAAAAAATAAACCTTTTGTATTTAAATAATGTAGAGATTTACAGTAAATATTTGAAAAATTCAATATTTTATTTTTAATACAAAAATATTTTATTGTGTGTTAACATAGCTGGATTTGTAGCCACAACATCGTTATTCACAGAGAATTTTTTTTCCGTTTGGTAAGCGAGTTTAGTGCCGTCCTTAAAACGGAAACTTGCAAATTTTGGCACTAACGAGCCATTACGCAAAAACTACGCGAGAAATGAAATTTTAATGAGAACAAAATTTAGTCGCACTGTGCCTAAAATAAGAAAAAAATAACTGGTACATATATATAAATATAAAAACATGGTGCTGAAAATTGTGGCAGACCGCGCCCCGATAGATAGCAGCTCAGCTAGCCACAGAATTTATCCCACAAGAAACATTTTATCTCCAACCAATAGTATAGAATTAACCTTACCATGTGGTTTTTATACGGTCGTTGCTGGACAACCTACATAGCTGTCTTCTATCTTAAGGTAAGGACTGCGGATGGGAGACTTGCCTGAATGATGACAGACACTGTGCAGCCTGAAGACACGGACTTCTGGAAGCCCGAGGGCGCTTCCTCCGTGATGCCGACGACATTCGCCATGCAGATGAAGAACACCATGAACGCAGTGCCGAGGAACTCTGCCAGCGCGATGGTCGCCGCATTCCAGCCCAGCTCTCCTTGGCAGTTCTTGAACAGCTTGCCGAAACCTGCACAGCCATCGACCACCTTGCATTGATGTACCCTTACTTTCGCTTACACGGAACTGGCCATACACGACCCAGCATACGTGTAGTACTGGTAGGCAAAACAAAAATACTTGTTGTAAATGTGACCTTTAGCTATAGGCGGGACTCATGTTGGGATGGCAAAGTAACAATCCAGTCATTAAAACGGGGGAATCTAGAATATTCCCCCAGGAGAATTTGGATGTCAAAGTTCAAAATGTTGCTATGTAAGTAATTCAATAGCCAAGTTGTTGTGACAGGTAGTACAGCTAAAAGGGAGGGTAAAATTATTTTTGTTTGCAATAAAAAATATTGTGATGGCAAGTGCCCCCTTTGTTTTGCTCTCCCAAATCCCGCCTGTGCCTTTGGCTAACCAGTGGGCGAATATGAAGCTACCGTTAACATTTCACTACTGCATATAAACCATTTGTAGAACGCGCTTACACTAAATTTTTGTACTCTTCCGATGGGAATATGAAGAAACCCAGTTTTCGAAGAAATAATTTTTAGAACTTTTAAGACAGTTGTTCTCATTATTATTTTTTTTTAATTATGTGGAGCTGCATGCTGAAGCTTTCAATTTTGTACTTGCAATCCGAAAAATAAAATTTAGACATTGTTCTGACAATGATAACAATTACTTAAAAATATTAGTTCGCTATTACAAATAATACGACAGGTGTTCGAACACGGGTCCTCACAGTAAGTAATCAAATACTCTCCCACCAACCAACCCAATTTGCTGATGTACAGCTAATGGTACAATTTTAATATATCTGAACCATGCTTCAATTATAAAACTTCCTTGTTTTATAGTACATCTATTTTCTCTTAGTTTTGGTAAAATTCATAGCAGAGGTCGTTCGTAAATAAAATTTCAAGTCCTAAGCTCTTATCTTTACGAATAACAACTCAACGAAGAATTCTTACTTTTACAGAGACTTCTGAATCAAGATTTGTGATTTTCACAAGCCTGTCACAATGTACTAGTGGAAAGGATTCTAAATGGAACGCCTAAACCTCAACTAATAAAGAACTCTAATTTGGCTGATTGATCTGGGGTGCACTCTGATTATTTACCCTTTCACTTTCATGCTTCAGAGAACCAGGATCTTAAAAGCGCAAGTAAGGCTATTTAAGGTGGCGATACTATCACAATCACCATTTCCTCCTGTCTAATTTGAGCTAATTTCAAAATATACAGAGACATTCTAGCAATAATGTATAATTTCATAGTTAAGTACAGTAATATACACAGGGTGAAATATTACACGTGAAGACCACAAAACTTGACAGCGATATCAAGAAATTAACCAGAGTCTCTAAAAAAAAGGCGAGAAACAGACGTGGCCTAAAGACTTGCCATTAGTCTCAAGTCAAGGCTTATGTCCTATGTGCTTTCGAATAATAAAGAAAAACTAAAACTTTAGAGACTGCCGAAACGAATACCAACACAAGGCTTCACAAGCATAGAAATCTAATTACGGGTGGAATAAACATAAAATCTCACGCTGCTTGTTAAATTACGAACGTTTGTGATAAAATTGCTAATTTTTAGTGAAATTAAATATTGAAACTAACCGAGCTATTGTGGTTGACTAGAATAAATTGTGTTAATAACGTTATTAGGTGCAAAACTAACTACAGGAAAATTTAAACCGAACTGGCCAGCTAGCGTAACATACTTATTTTCAGAGCTTTTATTTACGTTTCCGGGTTTTATGCAGTTAGAACAGGACGGCTTAGGGACTATGTAAACTTATAACATGACAAACAGACATTCCCGTGCTGAATTCGAACGTATGGCATCTCACCGATGGCCGGCACAAATATTGATAAAACAACTAACTTGAGCTTCAAAAAAAGTGAAAGATAATATGAAATGGTTGAAAGTTTCTAAAACTTCATGGCGCAATACTTGTACTCGAAGAACTTAACCATGGGTTCTTACAATTGCCATAAACAGAGGAGTATTTACATTCTAGGCTGCATAGCAAGTGTACTTGGGGTGAATACAGTTGATGCTCAGTTGGCAGCACATGTTTGATTTACCTTTCATATTATGCAACACAATAGCCTTGGAAACTTTCTGTCGAGTACACTAAGGTTAGCACGCCAATGTCTCTAGCAAGGTTAGATTTCATTCAGTGACTTAACAGGTCATGAATACATATGAGTATAGACCTTTATTAAGGTTCACCAGCAACATGTCTGGACAATACAAGAGTCAACTAAATATGCTAACAAGGCATACATCTTTACATATACGGGAAACTTTGGTGATTCAACCTGAAAAATTGTGTTTTCTTCCTAAACAAAATACAATGTCCACTTAATCTTTAAAAAGACTTTTTTTAACAAAACACAGAACTGACTAATTCCATTAAAGTTTGAGATATTTAAGTTGCAAGCCGAATACGGTATTAATAATGCTGTGTTTCAATTGTGGTACGTCTGGAAATTTTGGTCGTGAAACAATAACCGGTAAGGAAAAGCAATAAACATGCAAGAGCGAGACTTGACTGAAGGCGCTGGATAATCACTAGCCCTGGCGGGAGCAAGGGGACAAATATTGGTCTACATAATTAAGAGCGCGTAATATATAGATAAACGCTGAAAACACCAATTTATTTCTACGCTTTTTTCGAAGCCAATATGGATAAAATACTCTATGATAAGCCTAGATAATGGTATATGCCAACTATATGAGTAAATATTTATCCAGAATTACTAATTCGTTACGCGTGATCTCTTGCGCCGCAGTTAAATGCACTAGGTTCCGGCGTCAGAGATTGTGCCTCGGAAGTTCGTAACACTGGAAACAATTTTGTTTAAATAGTTTGCTAAAACGATTGTCTAGGACTGCTATTGTTTAGTTTTCGGAATTTGGCTTCAAGAAACCTACAGTTAAAGCACTAATGCTTTTAGCGTTGAATTATGTACCACGGCCTCTTAAGCTTAAGGGTTTTTGACCTGTTTATAACCTATTTAAGACACCCCTGGACTTTTGTTTATACCTGTGTGGTCCGCGTTGCATAGTAATAGATAGGCAGTACACACCCACTTGTCATTTTTTATTATTGAATAGGCTGTTCGTAGTTAAGTTACGACTTCATAGATATAGTTTTTGCTGTGCCCCGAGGCGTTCACTTTCAAGTAGGGTACAGGGTATAACATTTGTTTTTATTAAAAATTTGTAGAAAAATATAAGATGGTTGAAAGGGAGAAAAGTAACCAGCGTTTCAAAAGCTTTCACTAATCAACAGCTTTTAACAATATTTTACTTCTCGCAGAGCAGGAAACTCCTTCCAAAGATATCCTCAAAAGTAGCTGAACCCTACAGAATATACTTAAATATTAAGACCCCTGTTAAAATACTTAGATCTCGCCAGGGCAATGAGTGCATACTGCCATCAAGTTAGCGGCATGTTTTCACCGACAGACTGACTAAAGGCCAGCCGTGCGCTATTGTCTCAACTAACCTACGCATCACATACACTTCCTGTCACGATCTACCGTCCATTCTGAGCCACGCAAACATGGCCTTGTGACGTCTGCGACATTCGTGACCCGAGTCCCGGACATCCGTACAAATCATCCAGAGTTATTTCATTCGCGTCGCGTCTGTCGTGGTATTGTGATTCCAGTATTAGACTTACAAAATTTCGACTATCATCGCGCTGCTTCAATATTAGACTGCGTTATTCGTCACTAGATAATGTACCAATTGTTACATTTGTATAAATGTTTTCAGACTTTAATCAGTTCTACAAAAAGTGTAGTTTTCAGTCTTGATTAATATTGACTAAAAAAACAAACATTTTTGTGCGAGTTAAAAATCCGACAAGATTTACCATGTTTTACTAAAAACTAACAATTGGCACGTAGTCCGAAGTGTGACACCTGCCAATTTTCTGTCAGGATGTCTTTCAAACTTCACGATTGTTCAATATCAATATCGTTGACTAATTATTTAAGTAAGCAGTATATGCTTTACACATGTTTGCCAGTTCAAAGAATTGTTTGCACAATATGGGTATTTGTCCTTACTATCCTCTAGCCTGAAGGGTCAGGCAAAAATTAACTAAAATTATTCCCCTTTCCATAGCTTTCGTACACCTTTACAGTTAATCACGTTCAGTTACACTTGACAATTTTACTAAGAAAACTATGGCAGACCGAAAGAATTTCGTACCCACTAAGTGAATTCGTATAAAAGAATAATTTTTCTTTTATCTTCGGAAAATGTGCTTATATCATGTTACGAAATTAACTGGTTTAAAATGAAACTACAGAAAAATTCTGCTACAAATTATAATGCTTGCCCGCTGCACACCCTGGTAAAAATCGTTCCGTATGAAAAAAAAAAAAAATAATTGACTGGCTAGACTGGCTACATTTTGTTCAGGTATAGGTCATGTGCATGTCCATTATAATCTTTTGTGGCCCAGATGTGTTTTGATACATTTTTTTATCACGGGAAAAATGGCAAGTTTGCTGATCTTGATTGCCACATGTCAATATCGGACATGCTTTCATTACTAGCGTGTTCTCGTTTGACTAACAATAGCTGCGGTGTGCCGCTACTGATTGAGATAATTTTTTTTTTTACTTTTACACAACATAATCAAATTAAAAGAGACTCCGACCATTAAATCTTTTGGCAAAATACGGGAGCACGTACGTTTATTGCGATTGTCCTGTACACTTAGATAGTGTTCCGTGTGCCAAATGTATTATGTAACACTAGCAGTGTCGTTACCACATAACGATCGTTATAATCTAGCACACTGATACCACTGGTCTATCTTATCCGTCTTTGCTAGCTCAAGACATCAACGACTAGGTCGCTGACCGTTGTAATTAAGATACTTGAAAACAGTCAGAACCAAGACTAAATTTAACCAGGATGTCACGGATTGCGTCATTCAGTTGCAAAAACAAAGAGTATAGATTCATTAATTTAAAAGGGTATACTACAGTTACAGTGACCCCATTTCCAGATTGCAAAATGCAGTCAACTGAAAATTGAAGATGGAAATAAGATAGCATTATGTTGGAACAACATAAGTTATCTTCAAAAGTAAATTGTCTAGTCACCACTATAATTTCTGACCAACGTTTAAATGCAAAATTTCGGTATTAACAGCCTGTTAATATTCAAACACCTAAAATTATTAAGCAGTCTAGTTGAGTATTAAAGAAAATAAAAATACGCGAGTTCAATAATAAAACAGTTTCCTTTGTCTGCAAGCCTTATCCGTCCGTTCATTGTTTGTTCTTACAGTGAGACACAGGTAATGAACAGGTGGTCGTTTCTCGAGTACAAACAGGATAGTATATAATTAGTTCGATAGGGGCCGCGGTCGTCGTGGTGTCAGACCTCTTTCTTCCCGGATTTTCCTACGTGGAAAACGTGGCTGACGCTACAGTTTAACGGCAGTTCTAAAGCAACTCCTGTTTCCCTCCGCCTCTCATTCCGCCGGCATAATTGATTTTACGAGCAGTTTCTTGAACTGCTGAACGTACAATTAGCAAAGTGTGCATGTATATAAATTAAAATTTATAATCATTATTTCTTACTATGTGCAAGTGTACCAAGTAAAAACAACTTGCGCTAATGTTTCCGTTGAAAGTTCTCAAAAGAGTTATCGTATGGCAGTGTCACTTCACATACGACTTTTACTTAGCTTTCACTAGGAGAGAAAGCAATTGAGCGTAGCTAGTATATCAAGTCAGTAGCTGACGATGTATACATCCTACCCATGATTTGTGTCTCGTTGAGAAGACGGTACCTAAGAAATGTGTATTACATGAAAAAGTGATGGCTTATCAGGACGACTTCATATTAAATTGTTTCAGTATACTTCCTACTATTCAAGAATTTTATTAATCAGTTACATTTTCCTTCGGTTTTCGATTTGCATTAAATTATATACACTGTTCAATATAATTAAGCAGTTTCAAATCACGATCAATGTATTCACGTAAAAAAAATAAACACCGTAACATCTGGTAATTCAACAGCTGTAATAATCAGCTATTTACACTCAACATTTCCTTAGGAATGTCAATGTCCTTGCTTATGTGGTTGGAATTAAATACAAATAACAGAATATAAAGTAGTTCTTACATTTCGCACGCCAAACAAATTCTGAATGAAATTTTAGTGACAGAACGTACAGGACTATGTATATTCTTACGACGTCTTAATATTTTCATAAACACAAAAAAATAAATTCATTGGTATGAGAGAAGTAGCCATCCGTCCAATAAGTTCATAAAGAAAAATAAAAAAACGTATAAATTGTATTGAAGAATATCTGTAGGTCTACGTTTCCAGCTGAGGGAGGCCCGGAAAACTTTTAAGTGGAAATTACCCAACCAAAGTGGGAGAAATATAAGGCATATATGTACACCGGTTGGTAAATTACTCTCAAAACCTCTTATGGTGTATCCTTGCCAAATTGTCTCATTATTACCAATATGCTTTATCACTACTAAGTCCTCGCGTATGAGATATTTGAGCATATCCACGAGTTTTACAATATTGGCCTCTAGGCGGCACAGTACTAGGGTTTATTTAATGGAACTACAGAGAAGAGATTTTGGCGAGCGCTTAACATCGAGGTATTTAGCGCTGATGGGGGATGACATGAGGTGAGTATGGAGCAGCGCCGGAATGACGGGGCGGGGGAAACGGGAGAGACTCCGAGAAAACACGCCGACCAGCGGCATCGTCCGGCACGATTCCCACATGCGAAAATCTGGGGACCGACCCCGCCGGGAATCTAACTCCGATCGCCTTGGTGGGAGGCGAGAGGTCTGACCCCTCAGCCACCGCGGCCCCAAACAAACCGCTGGTAGATGCTATATTCTAATTTAACGCATTATATTTTCATTACGTAATATTTTAAGGGAACTCTTGATACGTAATACTGGAAACATCACGACAAACATGCAACGAACTTTAACCTTGCGTTACGGTTCTACTTATTAAATAAACTCAAACAAGCCCATTCCTCTATTCATTAGGATATCTTGAACTATGCCTTTCCTTAAAAGCGTTCAACCGAATATGTTAAAAGAAAATTATACCGGGCTTGACATTTTAACAGTTACGCATATATTTTCTATCTTTTTTAAAATGTAAATGGTAATTCATTAAGGGCTGAAGTAGCACACACTACATCACAACAGCGCAATAAATTATCGACGGCGAACTCCAAACGCCAGACGACTAGCAACAAAACACAGCATTTCGATTAAGAAAGTTTTCTTGAACTTCACAGATTACTTACATTGCAAGAATTTACGTTTTCACAAGCTATTCTTTGCACTTTCACGCTTATCATTCTGTCATTCCACGTGTGGCAATGGTTGGAATAGTGCATGACTTAAAAAAAAATCAGTTTGCCACTGACTGTCGCTGTGACGTCCAAGTCTACAATGATTGTTGTTGAAAGATAATTGTATTCGCGTCTGCCGGGTTATTTAGAGTCCAGCACTGTTTGGAAAACACGTGTGCGACACAGGCGTAGTGAAGTGGGCGTATAGCCTCATACGTTACCATGGTGAGGCGAGTAGACGTCGATATCCGGGGGAATCCTTACATCAACTACAGGACAAGACTAAACATTCCAAGAGTCCGCCCAGTTGAAGATATATCCCATGTTCGTGGTATAAGGAAGTTCAGCATGTAGGCTGGAACGAGGTTTTACCAGACGTCACACTTAAGAATGAGAAGAGATTTTGGTAACCCCTTAACAGCAAAGTCTATTTAGCGCTGGTGAAGGGTGACATGGTGCTAGTATGGAGCAGCGCTGGAATGAAATGGCGGGGGGAAACTGGAGATCCCGAGAAAACCCGCCGACCAACGGCATAGCCCGGTACGATTCCCACAGGTGAAAATTCGGGGACCGACCCCGCCGAAAGTCGAACCCGGACCATCTTGGTGGGAGGTGAATAGTCAGACTATTCGGCCACCGCGGTGCTATATACTCTATCCATTCTAAGGTTGCAGCTAATTCATTCAAGTGTGACAATAACATTCTTTCACAGCGTACATTTCATTTTAAATATTGAAAAAAATACAAAGTAATTGTGTTACGGCACAGTAACAACCTGAGGAATAAAGATATAATCCATTTGTTTTGAATTATTTAGTTAGCAACTTTTATTTCTGCTGCAACCTTAGAGTAGACGGAGTATAGGCACTGTCACCCGCGGCGCGAACTTTACACGATGGAAAATTACAATAAAAATCGAATCTACTCTAGCTTGTGGGTCTTAACCGCCTTTTAAAGGCGTTACAAATTGAAAATTTTTTTATTTGTATGAAACTTAGTTTTGTAGACGTTACTCGGTAATACATTGTCGTACAAAAAAATAGCTCTGACAGTTGTATTATTGTCTTTTCAAAGTCAAATTTGCATGTTTTACTTAATGCACCCCCCGAAAACCAATCACCATAATGAAACGAAACAATTCACAGTGAAAGTACATGTTACTGGCTAAGACTAAGTATATAAAAAAGTATATCAAATGTTCTGCATTTTTAAAAATGTCTGAAATTTGGGAAATTTTTGTTTTAGAGTTAGAAATTTTTTTTTAATTACAAAAATATTTTGTATTGAGTTTTTATACAGCAAGCCCTAGCTCGTGACCCGTACTTTTACTGTGAATAATTTAGTTTCATTGTGTTGATTTGTTTTCTATGCGTCAATGAACAAAAAAACCTTTCAGTTTCAGACTGAAATACCATTCTGGGAAAACCGGTTGAGAAATTGTGTAAGAGGATAATTTAGTCCCTACTAACGTCTACATAACTAACACTGTTCCATACAAATATAAAATTATGATTTTACTTCCATTGGAACGCCCTTAAGGTGACCGCCTAACCGGGCGGCAGTAGTGTGCAGCGCTTAGAACGTTACAAGATTATTCGAGAACTACTTTACGTGCTTAAGTTATCTCTGCTTAGGAGTAACATTGAAAGACCGATACACGCGTATGCACTCTTTAAATCCTCTGTGCATATCTTAAAAGAGTATTTTAACGTTTTAGAAAATAACTGTCGTCCTTTTTAGATAGAAAAATTTTGGCGCAGAATCTTACATTTTATTGGCGTGTGCAATATAGCTTCAAGACTCGCACCTTTAAGTCGCAGATGCGGTATTTGCCAATAGCCTAGAGCACCTAGAGACCACGGCGAGGAGTCGTGCACGCTTTGTACTTACCGTTTGAATACTTTTAGCTCTCTAACCAGTAAAATACTTCACTTGCATGACCACCTTGAGAGTGTTCAAGTGCAATAAAATCATAATTCTATATTTCTTTGAAATATCGTTGGTTTTATAGACTATACTTGTAAGTACATTTTACTCTTACGAAATAATTTTAACTCTCGTAGTTCTCATAACGGTGCGTCCAAGTAAAAATTGGCATGTTCTGCTGCCATGAAAATAGTGAAAAGAAATTTACTTACTACGTAAGTCAAATAATTCTCAGTGAAATACCATGTCACGGGCTACGTAGTAAAGTACTTTCCAAAATCCAGTTAACTATTTTTGTATTTTAAAAAATTTCTGAATTTTCAACTTTTGCTATACTTTTGCGATTTTATTCAATTAAAAATATTACGTTATGGTCTTTTAAATACTTTATTACATAGCTCATGGGATGTAATATCACAGTGAATTATTTTATTGAAGTAGGTCAGTTGGTTTTCACTATTTGCATGGCAGCAAAAGAAGCATATTTTGACTGTCATGGTTCTGAGAAAACTATGGGAGCTAAAAAATTTTTTTTAAAGGAAACTATACTCACAAGTATCTTTTACAAAACTTAAAAGACTATTTCATAAAGATATATCGTTATGATTTTATTGTACTTTAACACCCTTATTAAGGACGACGCCTAGCACGTTCTTCAAATGCGTCTGTTTGTAATCAAGGTTATTCTACGAAACCGTTGCCCGTGTGCACATTTTACAAACATTCGGAAAGATCATCGAACGAAGGCTGCATGTAACCAAGAGCACGGTCTACAGCAATTTTTATTGTCATATTTTACTAGATTTATTTCTTTTTGTAGACAAAGTAACAATTTTGCTCTTATGCAATATTTTTATCTCACTTTTTGCGTACTGGCTCAAAAATACCAAAATTATCATATTACTGTATTATGTACGACACTAAAACCAATTGACATACCAAACAGAAAAAATTCAAAGTTTACTACATTGTTGGAGGCTGCAAGTTAACATTTTCGTATTTCGTATTTATAGCTAAATTTTTGAATTTTTCGAATTTTTATTTAAAATTTTCAGCATTTTTGTTCGAATACAAAAAGTATTTTGCTTTATAAATGTTAACACACAGCCTGCAGCAAAGTTATTCGCAGTCTTTTTTTTTCCTCTTTCCTTTTGGTGTGCAGTTTGTGCTCGTGTCAAACCGTAAGACGTAAATTTTTATATTTACGAACCATTATGCAAAACTACAAAATAAGAAAATCTATAACAGCAAAATTGTTAATGTTATGTATTTTAAGTACGAAAAATATCTAGTACAAATATAAAAATTAAATTATGGCTTTGAAAATTGCTGTGGATCGTGCCCTTAAAAGACACCACGTTCATTAAGCCCTTCAATAAAGCCGACAACGGCCTTTTCACACGACATTACTTCAAGACGTAGTAATATGTTGTAAAAGATATTCGTAAGCGGGCAGACTTTTCACCAATAAAATCCTAGTCACAGTTTATAGTGTCCCATAGTAAAATGTGCGGCGGAAACCTTCCACGCTAGTAGAGTGGATTTGAAGCGCGTTTCAAGGTCGCCGTTATATCTTTTAGTCAGTTGAGTCTGAAAGGCTAGGGTAGGAGGTTGGAGAAAGGATGTCCGATAAGTGAGAAGGTGAGGGGGAGGGAGAAGAGAGCGGTACCGGAGATAAGCGTGAGACAGTGGGAGGCAGAGACACGGTGACCCAACTAGGCAATTGCAAGTGTCAACGGAGGCACATTAGGCAGACGACCCACTTGTCCGTCACTCGCCAGGCTGTTCACGGGTAAGCGCTAACAGCTAGGCCACCGCGCCTGCCAGTAACCTGGTCATCCTCAACACTCATCTCATCATTCACTATCACAGTAGGAAATGTCAAGAAAAAAGAAAATGGGAAATACTACGATAAAAATTTCTGAACTTAACGGGGCGGTTCACCAAAAAATGTTACGATTTTTATTTTTGTACGAGGTATGGTTTGTTTTGCAGACGTATTGTAGCCAGTTTCTTAAAAACTATAATGACAAATTAGATTTTACTGTTTTCTATAACGACATGTCAACGCTAAATTTGCTTAAAATTATTTCATACTATAAAGGAAAATCCAAGCGACTTGTTGAATTGAAATAATTCTCACCAAAGAACAAGTTGACGAGCTACGATAAAACGCCGAATTCAATTTTCTAATTTAAAAAAAAAAAACATAGCAATTTATACATTTACAGTTAGTGATACCGACGTCTGGCAAATGGACATTTCCTTGTTATAGATTTTTTTTTTGCGTCCGGCCAGATTTTTTCTTGATGCTCAGTAACGTCCGGCTCTTTAAGGGATGATAAATTACCTACATGTAAATATATTCTGTTTTCAATGATACTGTACATAGCTACTAGCTAAATTGATCTTCATGAAGCTGTTGTCTCACAAAAGAAGTCCTGAGACGTTGCGATACATGTGTTGCGTGCACATGATTATTCATATAGCAGTAGGCCTACGCTGTGTTCTCTGATACAGTATGTTTATATTCGGTTTTCGTAGAAAGTGTTCGTATTGAAATTTTTTATTTGCGTGAAAATCTGTTTTCTGTATTCACATTTGTTTTCCCGTGAAAAAAAAAAAAAAAAAAATACGTGCCAGAGAAATTTTCCGTGTCCTTTCTAATAAAACAGCCTCCGTTTGCGAGATGAATGTCTTTTTGCTCAATGTCTGGTAATCCTATAATGCAATACAATATTCAATGCAGTTATACATATTTTGGCGCAATCCGCTGTACGTCAGTGAGAATAGTTTAATTTCGGTAATTCCGTTTTCCTTTTAACTCCAACAGGTCTTACTAAAAAGTCCTTATACAGCAACAAATGTACGTCTACAAAACAATCATCTCATACGAAAATTACTAACAAAATGTTCAGTGAACCGACGTCTTAATGTGACTGACCTCCCCCAGAGCTCTGGTGGAAACTAGGAAAACGAGCTGCACTAATTACAAAATGAATGTACCTGTTGCACCCACAGTTATAAGATCTTCTACGATGATTCTTCGATAACATGAAAACTAAGCAAATTGAGTTTTTATTCCCAACAAATGAACAAACTATTAAGATTTTTATTTTCCGAAACAATATCTTCATTTCCGTGCAGTAAAGGGACGTTGCCCGAGAGCGATATCTTTAGTAATGGTAACAGAGCCCCACACCATGTAAGCAAGCATGTAATTATGTGTTATTCTTGCCACGAGTCCGCGGTATATGAAAAGACTTAAGGGCGCCGCCTACCTGCACTTCAAGTGGCTCAGAAGTGACGGATTGTTAAGTTAAACTGGAATGGTTGTATTGTAGCGCAAGCTTAATAGAATTCACCTAATAGCAAATTTTACGATTTCTTTCTGAAAGTTCAATAAAAACGAGGAATATAATGGTATATGGAGACATACGGAGCGTTATGGGGGATTTTTATAATATCATTGTATTTTCAGTTTGAGTCCTAACATTTATTCAAATTACATTAACAAAAATTATCTTCGATAAAGCGTAGGATACATGCTTGGTAAACTGCTCGACATGAAAAATAATGAAATCTTTCGTTAATTTGTCACGCAGAATCATTCCAAGAGAATTCCTGAAAGTTAACCTGTAATTTTCTTGCAATGATTCTGCATGACTAATTTACGAAAGATTTCATAATTTCTTTATGTCAAGCAGTTTACAAAGACTTTGATAATACAACTAAAAAAATTGTATGGCTCAAAAACTGAAAGTACAATAAAATTGTCTAAAGGGCCCCCATAAGGTGGCGGTCTACCCAACGCTTCAATTTTGTTTCAGTGTGACAAACAGGTTTCTACGAAACCATTCGACGTACGACCATTGTGCCAACGTACGAAAATAAACTTCAGACAATGTCGGAACCTCATTGTTAAGACACAATGTTCACTAAAAAAGTTTCTAACCCCTCCAAAATAACAAAAACTGCCTTTTCAGACTGACGTACGCCTACTTCTAAAATACTAACAGGATGTATGTGCAACTCAGATTGCAACCTGCACTAAACTTGGTTGCAAATTTTCCACCAATTATATTGTATGGTCACCGCTTAATGTCCCATAGTAAAAACCGATCGGTGGGGAAACTGCTCGCTAGTTCAGCGCTTGGCTTGTTGAGGCGACGCGGCATTTGATGTGCGCTTCAAGGTCGACCTTGTGTCTCCGTCGTTTAATGGGACACTACTCAGTGGTGATAAGGGGTACGAGCGAATGACTGGAATGCCCAATCGCCGTTAGAATCCAAACTTCTCGTCATAATTCGACGATACTTATGCTGAGGAGATACTTTATTTGTGGGTATCTATACAGCACTGGACGGTAGTACGCTTTGCTTACGAGTAAAAAATTAAAATCTGTTTTCAGAAAAATAATTGCTTGCCACAAAACCCGTAAAAATTGGAAACTAATGTTTATAGTTCTTAATGTGAACAAGCCTGTATAATAACCGATTTTCAAAAATATACGCCTTTTAATTTGGAAATTAAATTAATACCCACAAAACTCTGTGCGAGAGGTTTCGAGATAAAAAATTCAAATCAATACGAGAGTATTTTTGACATTCTATTATAAAGCAGTGGATATTATCAGAAAAAAAATTACAAATTAAAGTCTTCCATTTTTATTGATTTTGTGGCTTCAAGCCCTTATTTTATAAAAATGAAGTTTTTAATTTTTTTACTTGAATACTACTGCCTAGTGCTGTACACTCAAGACGGCCGCAAATATAATATATACTCAGCAAAAAAGTATTATCTAATTGTGATTGAGTAGTTCAGATTTTATAAGACTTCTAGTATTCCAGCTCGACGTCTTGCCTCTCCACGCCCCTTAAAACTGTGCTTCAGCCGACATAGAAGCTCGTGTTGCATGCTGGGCACGTACTAGTCTCTGCGCACAGCTAACCAGTGAAGCCACGCACACTACACGCGGGGAGGCCAGAGGAATTATGGGAATTCCTCCGCACCACAACTACCACACACGCGCCGAGAAAAACAAGTCGCTATCTGACATTGTGCTAGTATAGGCACAGCAAACTGAACCATATATCCACAAACGCCATTGCGAGTGAATTTGCCAAGTTAAAAAATCTTAATTAGACGGAAAAAAAGAGCCATATTAGCGTACGTCAAGGAACTATAAGTATCGCCGAGGGTGCAGATTACGGACATTCTTAACAGCAGCAAAAGTAAAAATAAATAGATAAAATAAAATAGCCGTTAGAACGATGGACTTTCTGTATTTACTATGCATTCTCACCTACAGCTACGTCAATATGCATTTATTTTAATTATCCCTTCAGCCGGATTACAGGACTAATCTATATGATATAACAAATACGAGTATGCTATGTTGAGGCAGTGAACGGAACTGTGGGAAATTCAGACATTCCATTTGTGAACTCTTCGCAATAAGAAACTGCTACGATTATTTTTAATTTACAACCGCCATTCTCGGCAGTTTCATAAATGCGCGTGAATTTGTTTCGCAGTTGATTTTTTTCCAAGATGGAATCAGCTTCGATACAAGTTGCTAGTAGTTTATGATTCAAATTTCTTCGCGTACTACCGACAGTTCTAAAACTACATTACAAAATACTCTGCTCAACTTTCTCTACCATATGTATAGCTTCAACCTCAAAAACTTACCCTGCATGTTTTGAGATTTATTAAAAATACAAAAAATTACAATTTATTCACGAGGAAAATATTTGTATATTATAATGTTTAAATATGTAAAATCTCCGAGGCTTATTTCACGATATAAATTTCAGTGTTATTAAAACCCACGTTTCTTATTTTCCTTTTTCATTTGCACACAATAAAGCCGAATATTCAAGCTCTAAGAGATCTTTAATAAATGTACACCACCATAAACGAGATAAATATCTCCAAAAATTGACATTTTACTGCAAACGTTGGAAGTTTTCCAAGCATAAAGGTAATAAGCATTCCCAAGGTCGAAAATATTAAAACCGCCTTTGTTAATTCGCAGAAACCAATCTTTAAAATAATTCTGTATGTGCGGATAACCAGAACTCTTTCTTAATCTTTGCCTAGTGCCATAGGAAAAATTGGTGTGATTATGTATCAAGCAGATTAAGTATATAGTTTGGCTGGAAAATAATGCACTATCACTAGACGTCTGATTATTTAACTTCTATGGATATAAAGCAGTTCGACACTTACCTCGTGAATATAAATTAGTGAAACTAAGCATAGTTTCGACTTCACCGACCAATTTAGCTGTAAAATAAAGTTGCTAAGTAAACATACAATTTACGAAATTGTCCATTTGCCATCGCAACAATGATCAACGCCTACAGTGACAATCTTCCACTTTAACGTTATCACCGTCTGCACTTGCGTGGGCTCTCTCTCTCTCTCTCTCTCTCTCTCTAAACGTGTGAACAGTTTCGGCAGCTAAGATTACACCGGCACTGCTAGATTTGGGATCATCCTCTAACACTGCTGTACTGCCGTCTGATTGTGTGAAGATCACTATGGACAGTTGGTGATTAAGTGATCACTTTCGAAACCCTAGTTACGTTTTACCTTCAGGTTGTTTTTTGTTTCCTGCCACTGTTTAATGTAAACTAACCACTTAGTATCAAAGTGTGCATACTGCGCTGTACTCTGCAGTTTACTTCCGAGATCAAAATATATTTTTCAATTATTGTTACAAACACTATGGTCTTGAAAAGTTGTACCTTTATCGCTAACCACCTATTTATTAGATTAGATTGTAACATTTACCAAGAGGCTGACAAATTTACGGAAAGAATTACGGATTAAACATTTTAAAATCTATATTCTTAACCCATTAGCTGCAGGTACTTCCCGAACACCTAAGCACTGTCAACATTGCAGTTTGAAAACGTCTAAGTACTCCGCAGAGCCAGACAGTTGCGAATGCTACCCGTTTTTTTTTTTTTTTTTTTTTTTTTTTTTTTTTTTTTTTTTTTTTTTTTTTTTTTTTTTTTTTTTTTTTTTTTTTTTTTTTTTTTTTTTTTTTTTTTTTTTTTTTTTTTTTTTAGAGCAATTTCCGACAAACTAAATGCTCGCGTTACGCTAGTTTTCATTTCCTTTCAAACACTACTTAAAAATGTATAAAGTATATGTATTTGGTATTTTCATTGTATTTGGCTTTTGTCCCAATCTGCAAGATGGGGACAAATACTAAGTTCCATGACAACGGACAGTTTTGGGATACTTGAATATGGTCTGGAGCCCATCGACAGTCTGCACAAACCGTTAAGCGGAGGGCAGAAATTCAGTAGATTGTCCTGCTTTAAGGGGGAGCGTTAGACAATTTCACTATATTTCCAATTTGAGCCATAACATTTATTCAAATTGGATTATCAAAATTTCCTGTTCGACAAAGCATAGGATATTTTCTTCGTAAACTGCTCAACGTAGATAATAGGAATACTTTTTATTTTTTTACGCAGAATCATTGCAATGATTATGCACGACACATCAATGAATTATTCGATTGTTATTTATGTCAAGCAGTTTACAGAGAAAAATTTTTTATATGCTTTATCGAAATGAAGATTTTTAAAATAAAAATGTAATAAATGTTATTGCTCAAAAACAGAAAACTCAATATAATTGTCTTACTCCCCTTTGTGTACGTAACGTGTCTTTGAATATTACTCACAGGTCTTGCGGCAGTCTTTAAAGCTTACTACCTCGTCGAAAATAGCTCAAAATTCGTGTTGTGCGGCCCAATGTAAGTATGACAATTTTTTATACTAAGCCAAAAACTAAAGTGCATCACTGAATGTCTCATGGCGAGCTATCGGCGAGAAGATTGCCCTGCTCGCCAGTTCATCGTGCGCCTAGAGGCTAGGATGAAACTTGTTGCGAATGCTGTGTCCCTACGCTCTCCCGCACTTCTAACCTAAAACGTACACAATGCATCTAACCAAGTAACCTTCACACTAAATTTTCTCTTATTCCCTTCCCGACTCTAAAGTATAGCAAGATGTATTCAAAATTGCTTAGGTAGCATGCATTACACATATATCTAAGTACAGAATTATTTAGATTTTTACATATGAGAGGCGCGAGATTCACAAACATGTCAGTAGCACTGTGTTCCTGAACCCTGCGTTTCTACCTGACGACGCGAATAGATTCCAGTTCCCGAAACGTCGTTATACTGTGTCTGGAAAATCACCGTTTGGTTTCGTCTCATGTCTGTATTTTTGTTTGTGTGATATCCGTTGTGTTTTGGTTCGTCTCTTCGTTGTGTATGTATCCTGTTGCCTAAAGCATATTCTGCTTATTTGTGCTTTTCCATTATCTTCAGTTTTCTTTGACAGTCATTCATTTCACAATTGAGTATGTCCAAGCAATTAATTCCGGTTATGCACTCCAATTGCACAATTCTTTCAAGACAATATGTAAACACTTTCATAGGTATTCCATCGAATGTGATCTATTTTTAGGTCTGTTTCCCTTGTAATGTTTCGCTCTGGGGCATGGTTAAAGAACGCAACTAAGACAAACAGACGATCTGCGAGAAGATTTACAGATGTTATTTCAGCAATACCGAACGAAATTTGTATCCGGTCTCTGCAGAACACGCGGGAATAGTGTAAAAAAATTCCAGTTAAGTGGATACATTCTGAAGCAAACCCTCCAATCTGCGTTACGCTTGTTACCATTTTCACAGAACCCTTAGTATTTTTCCGTTTATCGTGAAGTGATAATTTTTACTGGTTCCACCTCACACTCACATAAATATTAAATATCTGTATTCTATGAAAAATAATCACTAATAACTAAATTTCAGGTCACCCCTCATTTGATGAAAACTAAGCAATAATTAGATTTAAAAAAATCCTTAAAACTAATCCTCGCGTAAACACATTTTGCAATAACTCCAAATATCCAGTTATGACTATTAGAACGTACGAGTCCCGTATAGAGACACTGTAGCGTTCTAGAAAAATGAATCGCCTCTGTTCTCTTCTAGCTAAATTGTTGTGCAGAGGGGGTTTTTTTTTTTACTTCCTGTGTTGATCCTACAATTTTAATTGCGGGTTATAGTGGAAAACTCATGGTTATAGGATTGCGATTTACAAATCCTACTGGTATTTTTGAAGTTACAGGTGTCTAAAACAGTTCTCGCCCTTTATAATCGACATTTTGAAAGAGCCCCAAAATCATATGTATTATAAGAGTGCTGTGCTGTTTTCAATTTAGAAGCATAATTTCAACGTATTTTTCGTAGATAAACGTAACGAGAATAAGGTAGTAATTTAGCGTTGAAACTGATAGACGTGACAGTACCAACACCGGTCAATGCGTCAGGTGCATACATATAATCCACATGTGTGCAGTTTTTCGTCCCTACAAACAAGACTTAAGGACGTCAGTAGCATGCTGAATGATGCTATCCGCAGTCAGCGGCGTCATTTCAGGTTTTCTAGGGGGGGGAGGCAAGATTTTGTTTTCCAGCGACCGTGACCTTGTTGCATCTTCTTTATTTATTAAGCATGTATAAATTAGATACTTTAATAATAAAAACTTCAGTTTTATGTGCTTAAGTTAGAATTATTTAAATTTAAAAATACAAAAAATATATTTGTATACATTAAATTTTAAATCCAGGGGGCATTGCCCCCCCCCCCCTGCGGCACCAAATGACGCCCCTGTCCGCAGTATTGTCTAGCTCTGGCGTGTTTGAATTTTTTTTTACCGACTACGTGAACACAGAATCCACGTAATAGGATTCATACCAGGGATTGAAGTTCACGCGGACAGCAGGCCCAGTTGACCGCCAACGGCGGATCTGCAGAGGTCGTCGACTCCCGAAGACCAGCAGCAGACGCAGTGACACGAGGTACAGTAGATCAACATGTCAAGACACACGGGGTATCGACCGCCCGGTACGGGTGCGACCGGCTTCGAGGACCGAGAAGGCCTTGACACAATACGCCGTCCACACACAAGCGCCGGCGGGCCGTAGCAAAACTTTCTTCGCTATCGGCGACAAAAACCTCCTCGCGCGGGGTCGCCCCACATTCACCGCGGCACCGCCTATCGCGCACAACTAGCCGCAGGTAAACCAAACTGCAACTGCATACACACATACCTATTTCAATCAGAACCCTACACCGCAGTCGAGTGCATGACAGTGCAACGACAAAGCTTCCCGAAATTTAGCTTAAAGTGGGCCCCACGCCACGTGGAAACAAGTTTTGGACTGCACGGGATTTGAACTAGCGTTTATAAGATGGTCAGAAAAGTACTAGTTAATCTTAAATTTATGTTGAGGGGACTCGCTCGTGTTTCACATTGTGCACGTAAAATGTTATCGTGTAACATTTTGCCACTAATTCCTATTTATCCCAGGATTCGTGTGGTATGCTTACTACACAACAGTTTCCGGGAGACTATGTGTTTGTATATGGCGTAACACACGTGTTATACTAAACCAGATTTTTATTGGTTGAAAAATCTATTAAACACCTAAGCCCTCCTATTGACGGAACAAAATCAGCCATACAACCGCATATTTGTTCGATTTTGATGCTCACTGTTTTACCATACGCAAACCGTTTACTGTTGACTAATATTTTTCTCTACTAAGCCTGCGATAGTCATTCAACTGCCTTATCCCTACACATTTTTTGTGCAGAAATGCTTTCCCTTTACCATTGAAGACGGGCCACAATTGACGCAGTGACTACAGCACTCCTCTTCCCACCAAGACTATCTGGGATCTACTCGCAGCAGGGTCGACCCGATGTTCGCACATGTGAATAAAGCTGGACGATGTTGGTAATTGCGTTTTCTTGGGGATCTCCAGTTTCCATCAGTCAATTTTGACACCATACCTCAAGTAACCCTTTAACAGGGCTAAAGAAACAAGGAGTTTCTAAATCTCACGAGGGTAGGGAAGGTCAGCCATACTTTCAGTTTAATGTGTTCGAAACGTAAACCAGCTGGAATTTGGGTGTACGAATGTTCACCCGACAGTCTGGTCAGTCAGTTCCTCAGTTGCCCTTATCCCGAACAGGGTAAGTGGCTGTTAGCATACGGAAAGTTATTTGGCGCGAAAAAGACTGCACACAAACAATGAACTGCACTGTGTTAAAAATAAGAGAATCCAGCATTAAAAAATAATAAGTAATTATAAGTAATATAATGCACAAACAATGTGCTACCAACTTCTCCGTTACACAATATATACACGTAAGTTTTTTTGTTCCCATCAATTAAAACCCTTTATAGTATTACATGCAGTCAAGATCCTGGAAATTCTTCGTACGTACGAAAAAACGAGAAAGCATTACACAATACCATCAATGCTTCCAGGCTGTGAAACTTTAAGTACCGACTACTTACAAAAGACTAACGAAGATTCTCTGGTATTTTTTCAGTAGTAGTAAATACGAATTTGAATAAAAAAAGTGGTTCCGCTTGTCATACGGCTGCAGCAGTAAACATCCCTCCAACATCAACTTCCAGTAGGAAGGAGTATTTCAAACATGTGTAAAAAAGGAAGTTAAATTAAAATGTATTAATCGAAAAATATTAGAACAGCATCACAACGAATCGAAGTTGTGAGAGTAAACCCATGCTTTGCCAATACCTTCTGGTCTCAGCATACAACTATCAGAGGCTTTAATTGATTACAGCAAATTAAAGAACGCTAAAATTAAATTTTAATAATGACTGTGTGGAATACAACTAACGTTACAAACACCAATTGAAATATCAGATTTTGGAAGTCTGACACAAAAACTACAAGAGCAATACTAGGCGACTAGTGTTTCCAACCTTATAAGCAAGGCTTCTGTCAAAGAGTTACCCGTTTAGCGAAATCTCCCGCGGTGTAATCTAACTAAATTCCTCGCCTAACTGACCCATAAACTCTTCACTTGGGCAAAATAAGTTGCCAAGAAATGTCCAAAGACTGCTCTCCATTTTTCCTCTTGGTTTAGAGAAACGTGCAGTTTTAGATTAATATTTTCTGAGTTTACTTATGTAACACGACCAAGTCCACGGCTAAACGACCCAAGCCTGTTGACTCTTGCTCACAGAGGCTATGATGAAGTGAGGGAGGAAAATTTGGTCTTACGAGCACACCTGTTCCTAGGCTCAGATCTCTCGCATCCCGATTATAATACAAAACTTTTATATAGAAACAAACTACTTCAATGCAACACTATAGAAGTTATAGTTATATGAATAAACAGTTCACAAGTGTCTGGTACTCGAGATTTAAAATGTCATGAAACAACCTTCGAGTAAAGTTATACAGTTCACTATGAACCGTGATTGTTTAAGGAAGAAAGGTATTACATTTTCTAAACAATTGCAATTGTATATTTATATTTCACGGTTATGTCACTCTTTAATCTTATCTGATTACCACCGATACGAAATAATTGGCAAGTCACATTTTTTTTACATAGCAACCAAATTTGAAGTCTGGACGCAAATATGGCGCATCATAGCTATTTTACACCCGCCGAGATTGCAGAAAGTAATCCATCTGCACCTACAACTGGTAAATTGTAAATGTGCTAAAATTAAGTACATACGAGTTTGTCTAACAATCACGTGATGTAATTTTATTCACGTTTTTGATACTGTACAGTAATTTGTGAAAATTATGAACATGATGTATTGCATCACAAATGTGTATGCTACTAAGAACTCTGCAATATCATGCATCAAAACAACCTCATTTAATCTCAACAAATTACTACATACATCCCATTAAAAGTAACCACAATCAATACATGTTCATGTATGTTCAGACGTCTGGCGCATCAACTTCCAGAATTTATTTCATTATAAATTAGCGAGTCTCCCATATGACAGTCCAGAAGTGTGCTGTTAATTTTTCCTATATACTATACCTTAACTGTTTTACACAAGATTGCTAACAGCAAAAAACATAAGTGCCATAGAGCACAGAAATTAATACAAAATAGTTACTCATTTCTGTGAGTACGATCAAGTAGAGGGTGACTTGACACTGTTTGTGCCTACTGCGAGTTAAATATCAACGCAATTTCTTGTGGACGTTCTATATAAGAGCTGCTGTGTATTAATGAAGTTACGCGAGTCACCCTCTCTAATGGTACCTGTTGGTGTCAAAACCAATCAAATATTTATTTCAGATGTACCCTACGCTGACAAAGTGTGTGGATGAATGGTGGAAATGGTGCGGCCGTTGCTCATTTAGCTGCGAAAACATTTCCTCGTGAAAATTACCTAAAGACAGTACACTAGTATGACAAACTGTAAACAAGCATGGTAAATTCATCTGCAACACTTCGTTTTAGATGTATTTAATGCTGCTAGTTAGTCTGTACAGTGTTAAGTATACTGACTGACATTTCTCTTTTGAGAAGATAACCAGCAGCTTAAGTGTGTTGACTGTAAACAGGGCTAAAGAGAACAATTTTTTTTAGGAATTAGAGATGATTTGAAGATTTTAACACAACGGACGTTTAGTACCATTGTGGGCACAACTACAATATGTAGTTTCAGAAATCTTAGCATAACTTGGCTGAAGCCAACTTCCATAAACCAAAATAGATCATTGAACATCCCATAACGAATTAGCCAAGACAAATAAAGAGAAAAGAAAATAAACATACAAAAAGAAAGTCTAAGACAGAACAAAATTTGTAAAACTTAGGACAACAATTACAAATACAGCGCAGACAATACCGAAACGAAAACGATGTTTGACACAAGGAAGGGTAATAACGACGAACTCCAAGACAGACTGAACCCAACGATGTAAACACAAGTGAACACAGTATATGTTACTTGAAAGATATTAAAATAGTTCTAACTTCTACTCTGGTATAATGGTATTACCGAGGAGTTTTATAATGTCGTGTAGGCCCAATTTGATAAGGTGACGCGAGCAATTTGGCGCGTGTGCCAGGCTTTCACAGAGGGAGACGTTGACACGGACGGCATTTAAAGACCGGCCGGCCGACGGCGCTGTCAACACACCTGCCAGACACCGGCACACCTACAAGCAGGGCGGGGTCCTGCTCTTGAATAAGGCCACACGACGTTCTTGCACTCGAGAGCAGTTATTACTATACCATTTATGATAGGTACCATATTCTCAGTGATAAGAATTCTGCACCAGTTTCGGTACCTCATGTCTACTACATCACCAGCTCTGCTTAATAGTCTGCGATTGGCTGTTTTTAACTCTTCCGTGTCTTAACGTTTTACTGTTAATCAGACGTGTGGTATCTCAGTAACCTTATCCTGATGGTTCAGTTGAAATATTCCACAAATACATGCTGACAACGAAGCGGAACTGCCGATATGCATGTAAGGCGCTGATACAAGTCGATGCAGAAATCTTTCCACGAAAATCTGGAGTCCTTACGGCCATTATCTGGGAGCAGGAGAGTCCATGTTAAACGAGAACATTTTTGCTGATTTTACAATTAACGTCAACCCCATACCAACTTCAAAACACGAATCAATGATGAAAAAAGTCTCACTATTACTACATTAATGACTTATTTAACATTAAAACATTCAACTTCTCGGCGAAGTACGAATTTTAAGGACATTCACAATTTTATTTTATTTCATTGTTTTTTTCTTTGATAAGTTGTACAGACTGAAGACTGAAAACTCGCAATCGTCGGATAATGATTCGTGTGCCTTATTCAAGTCACGTGGGTTTGACAGCGCATTGCATGGGACGAAGTCTGAATCATTGCCTTGCTGACCATGTTAGATTACAACTGCACCGGAAAATAGTTCTTCAAAAACATAATTTTTGTGCTTTTAAGGCGGGGTCTTACCCCGCATATATAAGTTTCGATGTATAGATCAATATTTTCATTGTAATTACTAAAATGATTATAGCGCTTAACAAAAACAAATGCATTCGGTATTAGTCGCCATCTGTTAAAACATGTTGATTGAAAAAAGTAAATATTCGTAATTAAAAGTATATTCTCTAGAATTAATTGCATTGTCATATGTCAAATGTTTATAGAGCAAGGTAACATTTTATAAGAGCGCAGATATGATACACTTTTAAGTATTCTTAAACAACCCCACCAAAACACCGTAACCCCAACTCTGCTCGTGATGCCCCATTTTGAAATATAATTATCTGAATTAAGTTTCAGCATATTACGAAATGTTTTAATCAATGACAGAAATGCGATAATGGCCTGGAGATCAGGCAATGCATTTCAAGCCTACAATCAGGCAGAATGTCAATTTGACGCGTTAAAATTGGCATTACGTAAATACACTACTAACGTACCACTTGAATTAACACGCGAGATATCACCGCCGACGTCTCACATTTTATAGTGGCGTGCAGAAGGCTCCTATTCGATTCCCGGCCTGGCCAATATTTTCCGTTTTCGAAGATTTCACGAAATCACCGACTGTTCACTACACCCCAACCCTTCCTGATTTTCTGAACCAACGTCATACTCCAACGACCTCTTTGCCGACGGGAAGTTAGTCCCTGCCTGCACTTCAAAATAGATTCAGACTGAACATCCTCACCAACTTTGACAAGGTATTCGACAAAGCAGGCAGCTGTTTTGAAGTGTGATTTAACGTTTTAAATTAGTGAAATATTTTAGATCTTACAGTTTTTATTATCAACGAAAGAAAAATTACTTATGACTGTGGTCAAGTATTATAAATCGGTATTTTTAGATAAAAAAATATTACCAACAGAGTTTTAACACTATTTACGACTTCGGCAACTAAACTTGTTACAGGGCAACTAAACTTGTTACAGGAGTTCCAGCTGTATCATTTATCAATGTGTTAATACCAATATGAACGGCCTTACTTTCAATTTATGACTAAGACCTTCCGTATAATAACCGCGTACAGCTTTTGGACGAAACTGTACCTAGGGCAGGGGCAACCGATGGTAACGTTTAACCAAGGCCAGCTGCCCAATAACACGACTGTATAAATATAGCTACATACTTGGTACAGATTATGTTTGTACAATGCACTACAAAACTCTTTTACAATCGCACGAAAATAAAAAACTAGGACGAATAGGCTGCAGCAACCCAACACACACAATAAAACTGAACACTGCACTGTATTAATTACCGCTTAAGGGCGCCGTTTACACTGCGTTACAGGCTTAGAAGCGAGAGCTATAAGGATGGCCTTCAAACGAGCATGAAATGCAACTTCGTGACAACGCGCCAAGCTCTTAATTAGCGTGCAAGATTCACGCTGATACATTTTTTTTTTTTTGCTATAAGTCTTCAAGTGATTAACATATTACCAAACACGTTAAAAGTAAAAAGTCCACTGTACGTTTCTATCAGAGTTTAACATAGATCCTGCAATTACATTTTGAAGTACTGTAGTCTGTATAGGCTGTTTTTAGCTACGTTGAAGGTCTTAAACAATGTTTTTAACGAGCATAGTGACATGCATGTTCTTCTCGTACACTAGCACAATGGGTCCATGTGGATAAATATCGTAAAGAACGTAATCTCTATCACTGCTGCAGCAATGCATTTGAAGTGTGTGATAGGCGGCCAGTGTTGCCAGGATTTCTGGAGCAAGAATCCCTGCAGTCTTCAATAAACCCTTCCTGCCTTAAAATCCCTACTGCTCCCATAGCACACATTTCACGTAGAAATTTAAAAATCAACACCCTGGTACTACTACAGCAAGAAATACTGAAAGTATCTATGCTGACCCAATATCGAACACAAAACTTGTCGATCATAACACTCAAAAACAATGCAATAGATTAGAAACACAGGTACCAATTGTAGTGACAACATTTTAGAATTTAATGTGTATTTTATGCAGGCAAGTCAAAAATAATAAATCTCCAAGAAGTCTACGGGATCAGCTAAATACCCCTCAACCTCTTTCCATAAAAATAATTACACTGAGGGATTCATCATTCATCCCTCAAACTGGCCACTATGGCGACGCCTGCCTTTAAGTTAGCATAATGGGGCAATTTAGTCAGAACGTCCATGCTACCCGGGTGACGTGGAACTAGCTTCGACGTGTAATAACGGGCGAATGTTGGCAGCGAATCTCGCCGACCTTGATCGCCTAGCAAGCTCAGTCGCAAGACGAAGAGTCAAACAAGTCTTGTCGCTTCACTAGCTAGTAGGTGCACTCGAGACCTAGGATTATTCTCATATTTTCCCCATTATACCGGTTTGCTTAACTTCCCGCAAGCAGCCCTTTCCGTATTGTTGGTAACTAATAATCTGTCAGAGCGCGACGTGATATTTGCGGGTCTCTGAACAATACTGTTGAACTTAAGCTCGCACAACAATTGGTCTCTTAAGGACCCCCCCCCCTATTTACGCACCTGACACTCAAATTTACTTTCTCTATTAATGGCGACCTTGAAGCGATCATAAAATGCCGCTTCGCAGTGTAAAGCTTGATTTAATGCACGAGGTGTTTTAATAGTAACCCCGAGTCGAGTTTTTACAAGCGTCCAGTAACTTAGTTTTGAATTTCTCGCAGACTTTTAGGCATAACCCGAGTCATCCGAACAAGCCTGGTCACGTGGGTAACCAAACACACTAACGCCCCGTTTACAACTGACATGACTGACAAACATAATGCAAGGAAGTGAATACCTGCGATACGAATGCTGGTCTTCACATCTAACACTTGGCGGCATGACTGAGGACTCAAATTTAACTTACTTGACATGGTCAAGGTGATCGTCTCAAGAGTATTCTACAGCAAGTCGACCCATAAAAACGTTTCAGGTCACAAACGCTATTTGCAAGAGTTTCTTTCTCGTTTAACAATTTTCGTCGGTTCAGGAAATATTTTTTTGTACGTTTATATTCATGCCGTTTAAGGGCGAGCAATGTAGACACACTTAGACTACAGTTTCGAATTGTGAAAATATTTCAGCTCTTAATCGGAACGTCAAAGGTCAAAATTTGCGTGCGAAGGAGAACATACAAATAAAAACCTACTTACTCCAATAACTTATTTAAAATTTAAATTATGCATTTTAGCCATGTGCTAATAGATTTAGAAATACTTTACAAAATCACAACTTTTAAAAAATTAATGCAAAAACTGCTTTTTTCATAAATGTTTAAAAACGCAAAGGAGTTTCGTCGTTTGTTTATAAATCTATTAGCATATTGGCCATAATATATAATGTTAAGGGTTAATTATTTTATTCGAATAAGTCGGTTTTCATTATTTGAGTATTCCCGTTAACTTGCAAATTTTGACTTTTGAAATGCCGTTATGAGAAAACTACGAAATGTTTCAAGTATGTTACGAAACCAACACTTTGTCGTACCAATATAAATGTCTGCATTTTTGCCACTTAAGGGAAATTTCGTATATTATGCTGTGTAAGTAAGGTTATTTAAACTATGTCGAGTGTGGTCTAGTTTTAACCCCAGTTACGGTTGGTTACTTGATATAACCGCCTCCGGTTGACGCACAGTAAAATGTATAGGACCTCGCAAATAGAAAGCGAGAAAACAGCAGACTTACCCACGAAGTAACCACCGACTCCGTCATCGCTGTCGTCGGCTCTCCTGCGTACCGTCATCGTGTCTTGTCGCGCCGGCAATGCACTGGAAGCCGGCTCCGCGCGCCGTATTTATAAACACGGCGTCCCCCCTCCCTCCTAGCCAAGTACCTACCTCTAACCCCTCGATTGCCGTCCGGCGCTACAGACACTGGTGGTCGATACAAAAACGCACCCCATCATCGCACCCCATAACTGTCACTTCGTCGTGTCACTTGTCGCTCTTTTTTTTTTTTTTTTTTTTTTTTTTCAGAAGAGTTGGGTGACTGAATTTTTTGTTTCCAATACAGCCACAATGACGAAAACCAGCCTGTTACACAGCAGTCAAAACATTATGTTTTCAACAGTGTTGCCAACATTGTGTAATTAACTTCGAATCGTAGCAGGGGTGGCTTTGGACACGTGGATAGCTTTGGCACATAAAAAAAAAATATATTTTTTATAATATATGGTAGTCCTGGACACAAAAATTTACTTGAGAGAAATTCCGAATAATAATAAATATCCACATGACATTTGATTAATATTTACTCACAGTTGACAATATGGGAAATAAAAATAGTATAAAATTGTCTGAAAGTCACCCAACGTGACAAAAGTCACCGCTTACAAAATTTTAAAATAAATGTTACTAACATTTGCTATTGACTTTTGTGGAAAATACTTGTCATTAACCGAAGTTATTAATTTTGTCACTAACACTGTTCAGAATATTATTTTCCCGGCCCATTCTGGGGTCTACAGCAAAGGAAGTTGATGTTACTAGCAATTTTGTTTGCATTTTTACCATCAACATTGTTATTAATGCTTAGGCCTATTCGTAATTTTTATTATTTGGCTGTAGCATATTATTTGTTGGTAACATGTAACCGACATTTTGTAATTAACATTGTCGCTGCTATTTTTTCGGCGCTAACCGTCCTTAAATTGTTACAGACACAGTGACAAGAAGCAGTATAATATAGGCTATAACAGTCAAGTAGCATACATTCCTATAACTTACAACATTCCAGCAACGTGTTTCGCTTTTCTGTGTGACTTGAACGAAAGAACCAGGCGCTCTGAAAAATACAAAAAGCATTGTGAAGGACAAATATAATAATATTAGGGAAAGTATCTGCAGAGTTCCAGTCGCATTCGAAAGTTTATAGCATTACTTTACAATATTATCACCCGTATTGTGATACTAGTCATTCCAAATTATCTTAAGTAATTCATAGAAATATGTCTTTCTAATTTAAATACCTTTTCAAAAACTAAATGTTTCCAAAAACAAAAAAATAATTAAAAAGTAACAATACATGTATCATACAGCATTTTTATAAGCGTGCCCTAAAAAGTGCAAGATCGCAACTTAAAGCCACGACATTAGAAGTCGACGACTAGAACAAGTGTAATGAAGAGTTGTAACGGATATAATTTACCGCGGAGATATGGCTGCCACACACGACGAGAACCTCTTCATCTTATTTCGCGGCGCGCCAAACTGGTGTGCAATGTTCTCGTTGTAGTTTTTTTCCCCTATGGGACTTTAAGTGATCACCCAACTATATTATTTGTGGGTAGTATGTAGTAATGGTCAACGCATATTTATAGATTTGTAATTTACGAATCCGTGGGGGTGGAGAGGGGGCGAATTAATATAGTTCTTTATGCGTGCAACGTAAAATGTGCACCGGCGTTGCGTCATGAATCTGGTTGTGCTGTAGTGGAATTAAATACGCATCCACAGACGTACGAGAAGACACGCTCTGGTTGTAAATATGCGCCTATCAAATGCTTCCGTACAAGTACATTTGTCACCTGCTCTGCGTCGGTGCAACTAGACAAATCACAGGTAGTGATATTTAATGGGGGCCCTGGTGGTAGGCTATGTTTGAATTTGAGATTTACGGAAAAAAAAATGACAGGCCCGAAAAACCAATTTTTGTAGTATGAGAAATGCATTGCGTAGTTTTAAGTGTGTGTTATTACTGCATACAAACGTAATGGTAAAGATTTAAGTGGTTTCGCTTTAAGGGGCCTTCCTATCTGCCCTTCAAATACACTGGAGCAAGTTACGGCTATTCTTTTCTTTTTTGGACGAAACTATTTAACATTAATTTATTTGTATATCTACGGAAAGAACACACGCTTCAAACTATGTCGCCATAGATTTTAAAATTCGGCGTGTTTATCAGAATCATCATTTTCGGGCCCCTCAAAACGGTCATAAAATGGCTTATCCAAACTGCTGTATCTGGAGAAATAACAACCGGACTCGGAAAAACGCAACTATAGAAACAAGCATTAGGCTTTGAACTACGCTGTCCATTAGTAAAATAATGTGGTCTCCGCTATTTGAGTGGTTTGCGCGGAGAGGCGATAATTAATCACATACGTTGATTAGTAACACCCTTACCGCTACTGCCTCCCACACACAAACACAGCCTATCTAGTGACGCCCCTTAAGTCCATGGTCTTTCATTTATTTCAAACAACTGCAAATAAAACGAATATTTTTAACCAAATACTTTGAAAAAAAATTGAGACTGTGTACAGTCATACGATACACAAGTTTGTCAGAGCGTTTTTTTTTTAAATTAATTTACCGTTTGCTAGCAAAAAAATATTTTGCTTCATTTTGGCTTATTTTCACTACAAAATGTGTGCTATTTCAGGGGCAAAAATATAAAAATCCGTTTGGTGTATTGCAACAGAAAAATTTAGATACAAACGATGATATATAAGTCTTAATACTGCAAGAATGAATTTTTGTATATGTATTATTTTTCGTTGAACAAAATATTTTCGAAACTACTACAAAACTAAAGAGCGAGGCTTTAAGGATAATAGGCGTGATACGCTGCAGTACGGTTCACGATTATTGTCTTAGGCGTGTGTTTGAAACACGACTATATGGTTACAATACTTTGTTTTATAATGATTGTGTGCTGGTAGTGTCTGTTCTTGGCTTGGCTTAAGGGTGCTGCCTGCCTGAAAGCCGTGGCGTGAACAAGTATGTGGATTACAGGTTAAATAACGTATCTGGCGGTGCTCAATCTCTCGTAATGATATCACTATAAGAAACCTTTTTCTGCAGTGAGAAGATGAGAACATTGCCACAGGAAATAAGAAACCAGTGATTATAAGTTAGTGTTTTTGAGCGTTTTTGGTTTTTTATTTGCGCCATTTCTATTTATTTGGAAGATGACGGCCCCAAGGCCAGTTTACACCGAAAAAATAACAGTATCAATGTTACTTACAAAATATTAGTTACAAAATGTTATCAACAAATTCTAAGCTACGGTACACTACTTTATAGCAATGTTGACAGTAAATGTGTTATTAACATTGCTGAAAACATCAATATTACTAACAGAGTTGTAAAAATTGTGACAGGGCGTCATTTAGGGGGGCAGGGGGGGCAGCAAATGCCTCCCCTGAATGTAGAATTTTAATTGTATAAAATATATTTTTTGTATTTTGTTATTTAAATAATGCATTAAACTGAAGTATTATTATTAAAGTTTCTAATTTATACATGCATAATTAATACAAAAAAGATGCAACAAGGTCCCTGTCGCCGAAAAAAAAATCTTGCCCCCCCCCCCCCAAGTAAAACCTGAAATGACGCCACTGAATTGTGGACTGAAGTTAATAGCAATTTTGATGATAAAAATGCCAACAACATTGCTGATAACATTGCTAGTAACATTTGTTACCAACTTCCTTTGATCTAGACCGCCCTAGGTTGGGTCGGGGAAATAATGTTATCAACAGTGTTGGTGACAAAGTTATTAACATGTTTCTAAAATTCATTACTTTTGTTGCTAACAAATTTTATTAACAAAATGTTGGCAGTAAATGTTATTAGTATTTTTTATAAATATTAACAACGTTAATAACAGAATGTTGGTAACATGATGTCAAAAATTTTCAAGCATTTTTACAACATTGTTAATAACTTTGTTGAAACACGTGTTATTAGCAATGTTATCGTTCGTGTAAACTAGGGCTTCAGGGAAACATCTGGATCTACTAGGTTAGGTGATAACTGAGGTGGCTCGTCATGCCTTCCGCAGGGATAGGGGTAAAAATACAAACGCAACACCCAGTCCTGCATCCGAGGAGGTTACATTAAATTTGCAACTCCCCAGCTGGGAATCGAACCCCATGCCCCTTGGATCACTTGTCTGAATTATTAACCACTAAACCAAGCGACAGGACTTTTCGTAATCAACATATTAATTTGTTTATATAGTTTTCAAAATGGGTTGTATTGCATTTGTCGTTTGCGTCGGAAGTCAAAGTTTATATACACAGAATTATTATTTAACGAACGATTTAAACGTTTAAGACACAATGACTAATGTTACTTCTGTCTCACGCCAAGCACATTTAAACAGGATTTGTTCTCCAACGAAGACGGTTGTCCATTTAAATATGTCAGCCATTTTCATGACCTTCCTCTCGTAACAACACTCTAGAACCAACCCGATCTTTACACTATAAAAAGAGTCAAAATACTTTTTAATGACAGTCACGGCGCCATTTTAAAGATAGTTATCCAGATACTGTCTTTGTATAAAGATCGTAAAAGGGACTGAACAAGTTACAATAGGTCCCTCGGTCTCATATTTATGTGGTTTTGCTACAGTGGTATTTACTATACACTAGTATACCTAGCTGCGCATGACCAACTAGCATAACAACAGCCGTGTTTCTGCGCCAACGTAATTTGTCTTGCGCCAAAGTGCACGAGATTACTGGCCTGCATGTCGTATCGTAGAAACTGTGTAATGAAATCTTCCAACAATTTGTCGTTCCAACCTATGCTTTGCAGCGAAACACACGTATCACAGCTCATTTGACACGCTTCGCATGTGACATTGGTGCAAGAACATTTGGACTGTCTCTTTCTCTGAATGTTTCTTGTAATGGGACAGAATAACGTACTTCACTGTTGTGAACATACGCCATTGCAATATTATATCGTCCCAGAAATCTAATATGAAACCAAGAAAAAAAATGAACGGAATAATGAGAAAACAATACTAGTTTGACTGTAGCCAACACAATCGTAAACCAAAACAACATAACATGAAATTTCCCATAAGGAATTATCAACAACAAATAAAATAAAATAAACATAAAAAATATATAAAGTAAAAAGACAAACCAAATATTCTGTTAAAAACTCTGGACACTCTTACGGAATTTTTCATGTTGTGTTGTTTTGGTTTATGGATGTGTTGACTACAGTCAAACTAGGCTTGTTTTCTCATTTTTTTCGTTTGTTTATTCTTAACCTCATTCTGGAATTTCTGCGACGACATAACAATGCAATGGCGTACGTCCACAGCAGTACAGTACGTTAGACTGTCTCAAAATGTTGAACACAAGTATAGGTGCTTCACGATAAAGTGAACACTTTTGGAACTTGGTTACTTTATTTCTTTCAGCCAATTTGTATCTGTCTGCCCTTTGTACAAGCATTTATTTAACTTGCTTCGTCCGTATATATGTTTTTTTTTTCGGTTGAAAATATGTAATCAATTTTTCAATCACTTTCTGGCATCCGATGAGCTGAAATTTGACATACCTGTGCAACATCGGTGACAATGCAATAACATAGTACCATAAAACTTCAGGCGAGAAAGGTTATTATATTTTTAATAATTCCTCAAGGGTTTAAGAAAATATTCAAATTTATTTAAGTTCTATGTTTATGTAGATGCTTTATTAAGTATATGCACTGCCTGCGCCTTTGATCAGTTGCCAAGGATGGGTTTATTCTGTAGCATTATGTATTTAAATTCTGGAGCAAAATATTATTTGTTACTCTTTAGTTTAATAATTTTTAAATAAAATAGTGTTTTTAATAAAAGTTACGTTTATTTTATTAATGAAAATATATAATACTAATAAATAATTAAAGTCTGGTCGGCGGGTTTTCTCGGGTGTATCCAGTTTCCCCCGCCCTTTCATTCCGGTACTGCTCCATACTCACGTCATGTCACCTCTCACCAGCGCTAAAGACCTCAATGTTGAGTGCTGGCCAAAATATCTTCACTTGACACAGTAAAATATACTTTCTAATTTTAATTCTAGACAATACTGTCCTCAAAGGTCCTCTCTTTATTATGAGCAGTCAACACACATTCCATGCGAAGGAAAATCAGTGTCGCCATTTTGTACTTACGAATTTTTCATTATGAAATAGTTTTTCGTATAATTTCTTAAAATTAACTTTGTTAGAGAATGAAACATCTATTGGTACGGTATGCTAGTTCTGTATCGGCATCTGATATAATCCATTACAGAGTAGACTAACATAGGGAATTCAATCAATACCAACTTAAAATAACCTGGGTGTTACGCTGTGAAATATTAAACGTACACAGAATTTTAAAAAAATGAAACTCTAACTCATCTTATTCCCAAAAATTAACTAATTTCGGTTGGCAATTCTCCTCTCTTAAGATTCCACTATAACCCTGAAGCACATATTCTTGGTTTTTAAGGCGTAAAATTTATTTTAGAGTATAAATAAAAAAGTTTACTAATAATACCAATTTAATGTTTATGTTCTTTAACATTTTGCGGTAAATTTGCATTACTTATAAAAATACGAATTTAGCGCAAGAATGTTAAAGAACATATAAATTAAATTGGTTCTACAAGCAAGCATTTTTTATTTGTAATCAAAAACAAATTTTACGACTTAAAACCAAGAATTTGTATATCAGGGGTATAGAGGAATCTTAACGTCTCGTCAGGGCCCACTTTATCCGAATAGGATACCCAAGAAGCATAAATATGAGCCCCCCCCCCCCTCTTTTATTGTTAGATGTAAAGATAAAGTGCATTGCTAGGGCCTTACTTTCCTGACATGGTGGCTGCGTTGTCATAGCTCTGACCTCTGAAATCTTGGATATCGATTATGTCTTTACATACGCTTTACACTTAAAAATATATTTCACTGCAATCGTAACTTAAGAAACGCCCATTCTGTCAAAATCGTACTTTACTTATAATCCAAGAATAAGGTTTCATATAATGCGAGGCCCTGGAAAAATGCTATCTTACCCCCTGCCCTATACACGGCCATATATCTAATTCAAAGAGATGTCATTAGAGAAGGATTAAATGGTTCTGAAAAAACGGCAGTGAGAAAGTAATAAACCATTGACTTTATACTCCATTTCATATAAGTTTTGGATAAATCTGACAGCAATATATGAGCAAAATTTTTTAATATCTTGTTATTTGTGTCACTACACAAGACAAACTTTGAAGTACAGTTGCTGAAGTGAACATTTCAGGTTCAATTTAGAGCTGAAAATGTCTTGCATTGTGCAACAAATCACAAAATACTGAAAATTATTGCCCATAAGTTGCTATAAAATCTATCCAAACTTATATGAAACAGAATAATAATGAGGAATAATCCCAACATTCACCAGGAGTTCTATACAAAATTGAAAGGTTGGCCGAAACGGGAATTCTAACTCGGGTCCTCCAAAATACGAGTCCTGTGTTTTAGCACTGTAGAGGAGTTCTTATTATATATATATATATATATATATATATATATATATATATATATATATATATATATATATATATATATATATAGTTGTCACATTCTCGATGCTTAACCACTTCGCAACTGTGCCAGACATCCCCCCTTTGTGACAAATTAAATTCACGCGATCCAAATATAATTTTCGTAACAAATGTAATTTTACAAATTGAAATGTCCAGTCTAAACATACCCAAACACCCAGTCCTGAACTTGAGGAGGTAACTGTAAATCTACCCCCCCCCCCAAAAAAAATACAACGTGACTGGCATTCTGAACTCTTGAGCTGCGAACATTAAAATACAATATTGTTTAGGACAAGAAATATTCCATGATAGTTATCTGATTGCCGTTTGAGATTTGCCAGTCAAGTAAACACACTAATGTGTCAACAAAAGAACGAGAAAACATATGATTAAGGTGATAATGAATGTGAAGGGGAGACAGAAAGGAAACATCAGCTATTTTTTCACTTAAATAAACGTAGGTGGCAGTGACGCAAGAAATGAAATGACCAGGCCTGCAAACCTGTACCCTGTACACGTGAAAAAATATTCGCTTACAATCACCAACAAATTTATGTTGTGACTGAGTAGCTGAAATATTTTTAACAGTAGATTCATTAAAAATATTTTAGTAAGAGGAAATTGAAAACAGGTAAATTATATGTGTGTTCTGTAACCAGTGATAAAATACGATATCGGTCAAGAGAAGAGTATTTTCATTTAACGTTTGTTGTTGTACGGAGTATACGAGGCGGAGAGCAACCGCTTGCTTCTTAGAACAAATATTTTGGTTTCAACGTGAGCGATCTGGTTCGACAGCTACACCGGCAAAACAAACAATACATGCCACTCACAATGGAACTGAACTGTGACGAACACAAGGGAAGTGTATCCATTATGAACCCTTATGATTGAAGGCGTGATGATTATTCTCTTACAAGACGTGTTAATGCTAGTATATCCTCGCAAACAAATGAAAGTTGATTTTCTCAGCACACGTCTGTAACTTGCAGCAACTCCCCGGAAAATGAATTGGGCTTAAAATGTTCTAGTGCATAAAAAAATCTACAATCATTTTTATATACAATATTCAGTGAAACCCAAATACACGGTAAAACACATAAAATACTTTTCAACAGGCAATATTTTTAATTATGGGTATTCATACTTCAGATATAGTTTCAAACAGATTAAAAAACATTGTAAAGTAAATTCCCAATTCCTTTTCTTACATCAGCGGGTAAATAATACTAAGAAATTATTTTTGGTTCGATTATAGTTGATCCAAATTTTTGTTTTAGTCGTAAGTAGATTTGTAGAAGTTTAAATCGCATATAAATTAACGTTAAATTTCAAGAGAATATTTTAGCGCCGATCATCTGACGAAAATAATATTTTTTACATTACTCTAAAATAAATGTAGTTGTGTTTAAAACAAAATTCTTGACATTCGTATAGAATTCCAATTTTTAAGAGTGTATTTTATGTCTATATTTACGTACGCCATAAATAGTATGATACACTATAAGAACGCAAAAATTTCAAATTTCACAAATTACAGTAAATTATGGAAAATTCTTGCACGCAAAAAATTTCAAGTCTCGTGTTATATCACAACCAGTATGAGCTAACTTGAGGACCATTATCTACTGGTTAAATATTTCGTTAGCATGCTCGAAAAATAAGTTTCAAAATACGGTTTGGATACTACACTAACTGCCCATAAACGTTCTAAACCGGATAAATAGTTAAATGAGTATTATTGTCACGTGCAAAATAAGTTACTATAACATACAAAACATCAATGAACGTCTATTAAAGCAATGCATAGAAAACCTAAATGTAATTACAGGCCGATTGTAAAATCAATGCCCAAATTAAAGACTTTTTTTATACTGATTGTAATACAAATGCCAGGACCTTTAAGCCCGAAAATAATTTTTAAATAATTTAATCGAATTCTTACAATGCCTGAAGAACAAAGAGGTATACACATATAAAGTGATATATATATATATATATATATATATATATATTAATTGTGCCTGTAACATGCCCTTGAAAACCATTCAGCTTCTTGCTACATACTGTATATAATTGAATGATAACTGTCCGATTTGTCTACAGACCAGTCACAAGTGTCAAATATTTCACAAACATAATTCTCATTGGCTCTGTCAAATAGCACAACAGTTTCACGTACAGGTGGCACAGCCAGTAGCACTAACAAAGCTACCATACGGATATGCTGAAGGCACGTTGGAAACTAGCAAACAGTCGAGTTGCACTATTCAAGCCCTGGTTATTTGTATATTTTCAAACATATCGAATTATAGCCCTGTTGGTTACTTATTAGTGTAAAGTACCAACACACGTAATTAATATACTGTGTGGATTTCACCGAACTCAAAAACTTTAACATGTGAGATCTCATTAAATACATTTTTTTTTAATTATTCTTATGAGAAGAAAGTGCTAAATTAACAGCGAACAGCTGCAAGTGAAAGACAGGTATCAAAGGAAGTAGGTTCGCGACAGTAAATACTGCTCCGTGGACCTACTGAATCTGATCTACATTCATAGTCGATCAGCACGGTATGCTGACAACTGTACGCCACAACTTTCAATACAATTAAATAATATAAATACACTTTTTTGTTTACAGGGAGGAATGTAAATGACGGAAAATCTCGCAGGTTCAGGTAACCAGACATAAATCAAGAACAATGAGTACAACTAGCATTCCTCTTAGTGGTAAAGGCGAAGTGAAATGAATCGATTTTGGTCAGCACTTAACATCTTGGTCTTTAACAGTGAGGAGTGACATGAGGTGAGTATGGAGCAGCACCGGAATGAAGGTGAAAGAGAAACGGGATATCCCCGAGAAAACCCTCCGACCAAGAGGCATCGTCCGGCACGATTCCCACATGCGAAAGTCAGGGGACGGATCCCACCAGGATTCGAACCCGGATGGGCCTTGGTGGGAGGTATGTCTGACCAACTATAGAGAAGGTTGTATTGGTGAATACTTGTAATGGCGATAAATCAACTTCTACTACGAATGTAACATTGGGCTTCCGAATTCAGTTCACACTCATAATGATAGGCTACGTATGAGAGGAATAATGTGTCCACCATTCGTGTTCCGATCCATTCGTTCCAAGCACTGAGTCGCCTACGTTATTATGCATGTGTTCCTGTACGGAGACCCATAGTAGTGAATAATGAACTGAAATGACATAAGGAACAAAATGTTCACGCGTTTGGACACGTTCAGGCACACCGTAGTGCAATAAAAGCACTCGAAGCCGGAGCGTTATGACAATACCAACATATAGTCAACCCAAGTAGCATGTACAAGGTGACATTCTTCCGGGGACTTCTAGCCAAAGGAGATGTACATCCATACATACGTATCACCGTGCATATGAACTGAATTCTGACGGTAAATGTTCCACTTGTAGTATAGTGTTGGTTAATCCTCATTTAATAGTTTACCAACATTACCTTCACAATGGATTGTACGATACTCTATCTAAGTCCATGTTCGCACAAGCATTTCTGGGGTGATGGAGCCTATTGCATCCAGAATTCTTCTGCAGAGATTGGCACGGTCACGTGCAGGTGAGGCATACGCAATGTCTTTTTCATAAACCCAGAGGAAGAAATCCATAGGGGAGTTGTTGTTACACTCACTGTTCTTGATTGAGGCCTGGTTACCTGTACCCATGAGCTTTCCCGACATTTCGATTCTACCTTGTATAAATGTAATGGGTTCATGTATTACAATTGGTCCATAGAAACTACAATGTAGTTCTGGAAAAGGTGAATCGAGAAAGTCATTTGCTAATATTGTGATACACTGTGTTAATCAGTTAAAACACAATATGTCAGAGTAACACTAACAAATAATTACCACACGATATGATCCACTCTGACGAAACACCTGAACGCACACGCCCCTCGCGACACAATGTTGCCAAGTTTCGGTATACCTTCTTATGGACTGCTGTATGTCTGCAACTGAGTTTCCAAACACACGGCCTATCTCACACGTCACTGGCGTTTGTGTAATCAAGCTGGATTAAGACAGAATCGACGTTCAGTAGTATTAGAGACCAACATCCTATGGGTAGGTGATATACAGGATTGTGTAAAAGTCTGCGAGATTGCAGGAATGCGATAAAGGAAGTCATAGATCAGACCACTACCACTCATGACTTCGTCGAAGCTAGCCGAACAAGTCCACCTGGGGCAGGAATTTACTGCGGTGCCTTGAACCCAGTGAACGTTCGACTGCGACAATACGGCTTACATTCACACTATTACGTAAATTCTGTTACAAATATTTTGTGCCCACGGGATTTTTTGCTTATGTCTCGCAGGTGAATAACTCCACTTTCACATTCCCGCCCTGCACTCAAACTGTACAGCCTGGTCAACGTGAGATCACCTTCCCGTGTACGTCTGTGTGGGTGTGTGACATAAAAACTTAAGAGTACGTTAACCGAATTCATTAAAACTATGTTTCCAATTAGTCCTTAATAATCCCATCTGAATTTAAAATCCTCGCAAATTAAGAATTCAGGCTCTTATTTTAAAATTGAATGTAATTTGAAAATTTAAGGTGGTATACGTCTTATCGCAAGAACCGTTTGTCCGATTAATGACTAGTTTATATATTTTGACGGTTCATCATTTGAGCACTGCGGATTTACGTTTTATATTTTAACATTTCTTCAAGATTGTAAGATCTGGTGTTGTAATATTTATTGATGTACAATCACCATTTCGGAATATAGCATTGCAAGAGTAAATAAAGATTTATGTCGTACTTCGGAAAGTGTTTAAAAAAACTGCATTTTAACAATCCATCAACCAAGCTCTTTTAAAGCAAGGTTTGTTGGTTTTAAGTAGACAATTTTGTTAGATACTGCAAAATGAACTATTAAATATTGTACGTATATTTCAGAAACTAATACGCCGTTTGAAACCATTGGATATGTTGACAGTTCATTATCAAAGCCTTAAATTCAGTGGTTATAATAGGCAGGTTGGCCAATTTGAAGAGAAAAAAATATATAAATAAACAATTTGTGTCCAGCTCCGAAATTAAAAGGTAGATTAAAAACACGTTTTGTATTTTGTTAGATAAAATCTAAGCATCGAAATAGATAGAGTAAAGTTTTAAACATGCCTTATTTCGGAAACTTATCAAACGTATTTATGCTAAACTCATCACAGAAGTTATAATATAGGTAATGTTAAAACATATTACATCAATGTCGCAGATACATAATTCAAAATTATAGGCACATAAACATTTTGAAATTAATCTGTAATGTTTACAATTCAATTCTACCCATCTACTATATTAAAAAAACAATACAAGAACTTTGCGACGTACTAAAGAGAAAAAGGAGGGGAGTGTAAATTACTAAACACAGTATGAGCAAAATGCGTTAAGTCACGTTATCTTACTTAGTATTTGAAGTGTACCGAGTTAGATAGAGTTTTGAAAATTTGTTCTTCAGATATTTCGTGCGATAAAAACATACCATAAAAATCAAGCCATTTTTTCAATTACTACATGTGTACTGATTATGATTAAATACTGAAAAATAGTTCCTCAGATATACCGTACGAACAAAAATGTGTTTGCATGGCTGCCACTGTAAAAAATTTAACACGACATGAACAAACTACATACATCTCAAGTCACCTTACTCAGTAGTCTATTATGTGTTCCTACATTAATGAAATTGTTATAATATTTTCACAGATAGCGCCAATGTTCAAGTATGTTCGAATAACCACCGTTCTGATGATATGAATCCAGCATTAACCAAATTCATGAAAGTTAAGTAACCTTACTAAGTGTTTTGTACAGAATTTCATGAAATTCAGAAAAAATTTTCTTTAGGTAACTGATGGAATCTAATAAAATTCAAATGGCTATTATTTTGGTAATTTGAACACGGCATTAAAGTTATTTTCTCTTTGTTAGTAATAAATGTGAAGCGAGTTTGATGAAATTGTTGGGGGAAAAAATGTTCTACGGATATCTCGTGAGAACAAAAATGTTCAAATGGCCGCAAAAATCAAAATATGAACACTGCATAAACAAGTGCATGGCAGTCAATTCATATTATTGAGTGCTGCATCCGTATCAAGTTTGGTTAAATTCAGTCCACAGGTTCAAAAGTTTTTAAAAGGAAAGGGGGGTTTAACGCACACACACGAAAACAAAGACACATAAACCGATTATTTTGCAGGCCAGCACAGCACTAACAAATTTATATTTTAGTATTCCGTCTAGTGAAAAGTAACGAACGCAGCTGAAGTACACGTCTCGCGTGGGACATGAAACCGTACTGGATCTTGTGTTTTCCGTAATCGGAATACTATACAGGATGCCTAAATGAAACCTCCCTGATTTCAAAATGCAACATAAAAACACTAGTGGACCTATAAACTTGCGGTTTGCGGCGTCGTGTAGAGCAACTAAAAAGTTTTGTACAAAAAATTAAAGCACTTCTACATGGGCCCCAATCGTAATTCTCAATATGTCTAGACGATACTCTATCTCAGTCCACGTTCACACAAGCATTTCTGGGGCGATAGAGCCCATTGCATCCAGAATTCTTCTGCAGAGATTGGCACGGCCACGTGTAGGCGAGGCATACGCAATGTATTTTACGTAAACCTAGAAGAAGAAATCCATAGGGGTTATGTCCGGAGATCGCGGTGGCCACTTGGTTGGTCCGTCACGTCCTATCCATCGCTGTGGAAATGTTCGGTCCAAGAAGTCGCGAACATGCAAACTCCAATGCGTTGGTGCACCATCCTGCTGAAAGCTCACGTGTGGCTGAACGGGAAGAAGCTGAGGGACAGCAAATTTCTCAAGCATGTCCAGACAAATGGTTCCTGTGACTATTTTCTCGATGAAGAAAATTGGTCCAATACTTCTGTCGTTCATCAGTCCACGCCACACATTCACCTTTTCACTGTGTCTGACATTTTCCCAAAAACTGATCGGGGACGGGGGGGTTCGGAACCCCAGATGCGAATGTTGTGTCGATTAGCCTTCCCGAATGAGTGGAAGATTGCGCCGTTTGGCTTCAGTACTTTCATGTGGACATCCTGTATAACCAGATCCCTTTCGGCGTAATACAAGGATCCACAGACGATCATTAGGACTCGGTACCGTATTAGATTTAAGATGCGTGTGTGCCGGTTTCACAGTTTCACGTTTGACGCGAGGTAACAGCGGAGCGATAAGAGCCATAGTACCACGCTCGACGAGTAACATATCGCCTCTATATACAACACGCCAAACTGGCGTGCAAGGTTTCCGTTGTAGTCTTTTTCCCTACAGGACTTCGAGCACCGATCCGAAAATTTTATTTTTGGATAGTATGAAGTATAGGACAACGCACGTATGTTGTTTTACACTTTAAGAATTCAGGTGATATTTCTGGAGTTACATCATTGTAAAAAAACAGTTTTTAGTAATTTTGAGAGGATCTAACGTATATGTCTAGCAAGCGTGCTGGATTTTTAAAATTTACAGAAGCGTAGTGGGGCCGCGGTGGCCGAGTGGTCAGACCATTCGCCTCCCACCGAGGCGATCCGGGTTCAACTCCCGGCGGGGTAGGTCACAGGATTTCCGCACGTGGGAATCGTGCCGGACGATGCCGCTGGTCGGTAGGTTTTCTCGGGGATCTCGCGCCCTGAAATTATTATTCTAATTGACGTGATGTTTTGAAACTACCTTTCATTCGTAGATTGAAGTGTATTTTATTTTCATTCGTAGATTGAAGTGTATTTTATTTTCGTACGTTGGCACAATTGGTACATGGTGAATATTTTCCTATAACAAAGCGTATTTACTAACATACTGCAACCATAGGCGTGGCCAAGGGGGAGGGGGTTGTTGGGGTCAGAACACCCTCCCCGGCCCCTTAGCCCTCAAAAAAATTGAAAACATTTATATAAAAATGTGTACTGTTTTCACTCATAGAAATTTTTTAATTTAGTTACGAAAAAAGTTTAAAAAAGCCCTATTTTGCACCCTGAAATCAAAAATTTTCTCGGTGGAGAACCCCCGAACCCCCAGTTCAAAGCGGTGAAAATTGAAAACATTTCATACCAAAAAATTTATATTTTACCAGTAGTATTTACTCTACCTGTAGTTACGAAAACTTATAAGATATCACTATTTTGCACCTCAAAATCCATGTTTTCTCGGGAGAGGAGCCCTTCTTTAAAGGGGTGGAAAACTAGAAACATTTCATATTTAAAAATTAATAATATATTTACCATTAGCATAGTCAATTTCAGGGGAAAAAACTGCTAAAATAAGCATTATTTTGAACCTTAAATTCCAGAATTTTCTCGGGGGAGTACCCCCGAATCACCAATTCAAAAGGGTGAAAAATTAATTACGTTTTATATTTTAAAATTTTAATATTTTCATCAGCAACATGTACTCTATTTTTAGTTACTAGAATTGTTAAAATAGCACTATTTTGCACCATAACATCCCAATTTTCCCGGGGGAGGGCCCCAGGACCCCCTACTTTAAAGAGGTGATCTGTGTTTCTTCTCAATATTCCCAGGCCAAAACCCCTCCCTTTCACAAATCCTGGCTACGCGCCTGACTGCAACGCATTTCAAACGCGTAGTAGGTGGCGGTGTGAATGTCGCTTCATCCACGCTGACATATGGTCCTCTATTCTGACCCACCAGGAGCAGCAATTCACCAGTACACGGTACACATTTCTGACCGGAAATGATACGACCGACATTCAAAGAAAAAATAACCTCAATGACAAAATAAGTATTCTCATCCCATTTTCTCTTTGTTCTGGCGTTAATAAAGATCACTATAAAAGCGTAATCGCTCTCTGCAACAAAGATAAACATAACAAACGACAGCGGTAGTGACGGCAGCAGGGGAATAGTTTTGACGCAGTAATCACTGTGACCTTGGGCAGCCTACAGGTGTGTGTTGGCTACACGTGCGAGGCACAGCAATTTTTTTCTACTGTTGTACAACTTGCGTTAAGAATTGAGGTACGGAAAGTATTTTTTTCTAGGATAATTATTGAAAATGTTTCCAATGCGTTTACCTACGAAAAGAAGACACACTTCAAACTGTGTCCTTATTATTTTAGAAATGCCGTTAGATAATTAATAACATGATTTCCAAGCTCCTCAAAAGTGCTCAAAATGACTTTTTCGCGTTTCTGTAGCCGAGAAAATTTCAACCGTAATCGGAAACAAATCATAGTAACCGGCATTGGACTTTATCTCATACTTTCCACAAATAAAAGAATAGGGCCATTGCTTGAAGTCCCATTGAAAAACGGCTTCTACTAGAACACTGCACGCTAGTTTAGTCCTTCGCGCCTAGAGGCAATGAGGTGTTTGACGGACGTGTTGTATTCGACTTATAGCTATCCCCGTTTCCGTTCATCATACATAAAAAAAATCGCGTCCACTAACTCTTAAGACTGTTCACAAAAAAATATGACACTTTAAAGTCCTTGATTTTTTTCTCTTTTCAGCGCACTTTAATATTTACGCCAATTGTTCATATAAATACAGCAATGTGAGTTTATTGAAGAGATTTTGGTCAGCACTTAACATGTAGATCTTTGACACGATGTGAGTATGGAGCAGCACCGGAATAACGGGACGTGGGAAACGGGAGATCCCCGAGAAAACCCACCAACGGTATCGCCCGGCACGATTCCCACATGTGAAAATCAGGGTCCCTATCCCGACGGGAAACGAATACAGATCGCCTTGGGGGGGGGGGTGCTCTAGCCACTACGCTAACCGCGGCCCTAGCAAGGTAAGTACATAATAATAATAATAATAATAAAAATCACGCCGAAGTTAGACTCTGAAGCCACAAAATAATATCTCCATTATTATTCATATAGGCTGTTCGGGATAAATTGAGCACTCAAAATAGCCCTGCTAAAGTTCTTTTTTCAACCAAATTTGTATCTTTCCGCGCGTTACAACTAACGACGGGAAATGTCTAACCTCTCTGGACACGACACTTAATGCTTGCGCGTGTAAGATAAATTGTGCAGTCAGCATGACTCGATAAAGTTTAATTAAAAATGTATATTAATTATATAAAGTAATATAATGTCGATTTCGTTTTATTTTGTTTCTGTATCGATTTATTTAATTGGAAAACACACGGAACTATATTGCGTAATTTCGCTGCCAACCATACAAACAGTAAGGAAACTATACTTTATGTTGAATTATATGAAGTAACGGTTAGTGATATTTTTCGAAGGTTAAATTTTCAGTGCTCACTTTTTCCCGAATTACCTATAACAAGGCACTCTTCAGAACGGCCACAGTTCGGAGAAGAGCCTGTATAAGTTATCATTGCTCTGTTCTGTAGCAAAAGGACATTACATATGCAGTCAACAGTTTCCACATAGACCTACGAGTACTGCGGGAAATAGCAACAATGCTCTCAGCTCGTACAACCGACGAAATTTAAAATAGTTGCTGTTGCCAGGTATTTCTAGACGCTTGTTGTTTGTGTCTGACTTAAAATAATAAATGGGCCTGGTGCATTAGACGTGTTGTAGCAAGGTACGGAATGTTTTTTTTTTCTTGCATAACTATTGAAAACGTTTCCAATGCGTTTATCTACGAAACTAAGACACACCTCAAACTGTGTCGCTATGATTTAAAAAATTCTGTTCACTAATTAAAAACATGAATATCAAACTCCTCAAAAGTGGTAAAAATTACTTTCCCGCGTAGCTGAGGCTGAGAAAATATCAACCGTAATCGGAAAACTAAATCATAGAAAGCTGCATTGTTCTTTAACACATTCATTCCACAAATAAAATAATAGGGTCATTGCTTGAAGTCTCATTGGAAAACGGTATCTATGAAAACACTGCGCGCTAGTTTTAGTACTTCGCGCTTAGAGGTCATGATGTGTTTGACGGACGTGTTATTTTCTACTTATCGACATCCCAGTTTCCGTGCTTCGAACATAAAAAAAGTTCGCGTCCACTAACTCTTAAACATGCAAAAATTCTACCGGCCGAAGGGCACTTGTCTATGACTGAACTCGAAGTTGCTGACAAACAAGTATTTTTAATAAAAACGAAACCCTTCCCAAAAGTTTATTTGAGCCTAACGCACACATTACGGTTTCGCAGTGTAAGGGAGACAATTCAATATTCCCGTGTCATGGTCTGTTACTCAACAATATATTGCTTATCAATCATTCAGGATCGGGAATGACATGCCTCCTATCCATCATCTTCCTTTCTGGCTGTCTTCTGGACAGGCTGGTTCCAAGTACAAAGTTTTATGGCGCAGCTTGTTCAAATAAACCTTGCAGAAGGCAAAACAGACATTTTCGACTACGGAGCATTCGATAAATTACAGATATTAAGACATATTACGAGCACTATGATGTATTATGTCTCGTCAACTCAGTGCGCGCTGAAGGATTGAGTAGCGGCTTGATTTTTGTGGCTGCCGTTTTTTTAAATCTCAATGCAGCTAAGCACACCAAGGCACAACACATGTACAACTTTATAAATAAAGATTCCAAAACAAATTTACTTTTAAAAATTGCACATACACTGTAATTACACATTTTTCTGGGGGGGAAGGGTTTAAAATTGTTTTTTTTTTTTAATAAGGTTTATACATTAAACAATCTTCCTCTTAGTTAATTTTGTTACCATAACAATTCCGTACTTTCCTTCTGTTTTTATCTTCAAGATATGTAAATTGTTTAATACTTCGCCATTCCCAGGTTCAGTAATAACAACACTTTAAAGTGACGGTTGCTTTAGAATTTTCATATGGAACGAAATTTATCACCCTTGGTGGTGCAAAGTAATCGCAATTTTCCGTTACTGTCAAATCTCAACTCAAGTTTGCACAAAACGTTTTAACAAAAATTATGTGTCTTCGTTTGTTATCACGCCTTTGTTCAAGTTCTTCACAAGCCCACAATACTATCAACCACACTACAATCTGAAGTATTGCCTGCACTGTCAGTTACATCACTCAGACCTCGACGGTAACAACATCGACACAACGATGATGCGATAATACGTAAATATTTCACAGCAGTGACTTAACAACATCAAGCAGATAACATTTCCGAATGCAACCCATCAAACACCATTTCATGACCGAACTGTGCTATTCCAATCTGACAAACAAATGAGGTTAACGTTAGACTGATTCAAATAATGTTTTTTGACAAAGGGCCAGTTCATAACGTAGTGGCTAAAATAGTTTATGAACGATTAGGTAGACAAAGATTATTAATTATTAAGGGTTTAATTAATTGTATACCTAGAATATCTTTATGATGATTATTATTAAGATCTTATAATATAGCTGCTCCTCCATCATTAAATTTAATAGGTGAAATTATATTATTTAACAGTCTTGTTTCTTGCTTTAAATACCTATATTTTTATCACTGTGTCTTTTTTTAATGCTGCTTAGACTTATATATATATATATATATATATATATATATATGTGTGTGTGTGTGTGTGTGTGTGTTGGTGTGTGTGTGTGTGTATGAAGAGTCCACTGTAAAAATGATGGATGTCACTCTTTCGCCCAAAATGAGTTATAAATAGAAATACAAAGCACTATGGGTGTAGAATCGACCACCAGAATTTCATAGCATAAACGCTAACTGTCAATGAGTAACAGCAGTTTTAATTTCAACGTACACTGTTTCAGTATAGCGTTTTAGAACTTTCTAATTGCTCTCCTGTAAAATTCATTACTAGTGACATCCATAATTTTTGCAGTGGACTCTTCATATACTCGCCTCCAACCAATGCTATCCGGGTTCGGTTCCCGGCGAGGTCGGTTCCCTGATGCTCTCGTATGTGAAAATCGTGCCGGACGTTGCCCCTGGTCGGCGGGTTTTTCTCGGGGATCTCCCATTTATCCCACCCATCTCATTCCGGCGCTTCTCCTTTGTAACGCCTTATTCCACGCCATCCTTCGGGGCAATGAGAAGCCTAATGGAGCCCAGTCGTAAGTATACATCCGGGTCGCGATACCCTGCCCCTCGGATACGTTCTTCGTACGATATTAATATTTGTGTCGAGCTATTCTGTATCGCGCCATACTGAATTAAATTCATATTATTATAATTGTGTTAGTCAGTACTAACTGTAGCTCTAAGCCGATTTTGCACTTGCGCGACACTGCGACACGACGACCGACGATCCGAAGCGCTGCGAACTTCGCACACTACTTGTCGCCAGTCAATTTTGCAATAATGCGACAGCGACGATGCGTTTAGCTGCTTTAAGTGCCATCTTTTATCAGAAATAGCAATGAAAATGAACAAATGAATCCCGACTTTCGATTTGAATATGCGTGCCTTTATGGTTTGTTTAGTTATGTTAAATGTGTTTTTCTCTCACCGAGTTGTTATGAAGAGATTCCCGCTTCCAAACTTCTTCAATTAACAGCTCTTCTGCACACACGCCAAGTTAATATGTTGGTAACATGAGTTTAGGTCGTATATTAAATTTATTTGCCTGGTTAAATAACATACTATAATTATTATTAAATGCTCATCTTCGCGTCTCTTTCGTTGTTTATTTACAAATGTGATGGTGTTTTATTCGCCTTCTTTATTATCGTTTCCGTTTACAAACACTGCTCTGTTATTCTTCTTCTTCTTCTTCCTGTTCGCGAGCGAATTTCGCAGCTGCGATAGAACATGTCCTATCGCAGCCCTTCGCATCGCTGTCGTCTGCTTGCTCTCCTCTGATTGGCTAGCCACTTTTTGTCGCACTGTCGCTGTCGCAGTGTCGCACAAATGTAAAATTGGCTTAAGGTTTGGTTTCAATCGCCATATTGAATTTTATTATATTTCACTTTTTTTTTTTTTTTTTTTTTATTATTATTCTAAGAAGGAAAATGTTAAATGTGCGAACTCAAATCCAATTTACATTTCGCTACAGTACAGACCTTGCGATGTTAGCTGTTAACATACAATTACGCTGCAACATGTGTATGGCAAATTTCTTTTTATATTCATAATTTGCCCGTCAAATTGCGACCTAACTATACATTACTAGCTCTATTGCTATTTTTGTATTGTAGCTCAAGGTAAATAGAATTTGCGGTATAGTCGCCGATTTAACATTTTTCTCCTCAGAATTCCAAAAAAAAGCGAAAAATAATAAAATTCAATATGGCGACTGAAACCGAGCCTTAAGGCGTTTCAGACTAACATATTTAATGGACGAGAGTACTTATCTGAAAGTTATGCTGCCGTATTTTTCTGCACTTTGTTGTGAATACAGAATGTCCATAAACGGCAGTGTAATAAGCCGACCACGCGAATCCTGGCCTCAATGGAAGACGAAAATGTTAGTCTCAAAATGTTGCACAGTGATTTTTTTACGTACACAACGTGGCAACATAGCACGGAGTAATTTGCCTCTTGCGTTGCCGTTATTATGGGCGCAGGTTCAAATCCCGTGCAGTTCAAACGTGATTCTACGTTCATTCTATGTAACATACATAAATTAATACGTGGACGTGGAATGCTATGTTGATACATAGTGCACGAATAATGTCATCGTATAACATTTCGTCACCAACATGTTCGTCTCCAATTTAGTTCTATATTCGCGTGTGATTTTTACATGGCCGTTTATAGACATGCTGTATCTTCAGCTTCTAGGGTTTTATACGTCGCCAACATATTTTCACTTTCAAGCAACGCGGAAGAAACTGTGTTGCAGCGCTCAGGCCGCTCGTTCCGAAAAGGCGATACGGGTTCGATACCCGGTGTGGTAGCTTCCGAATTTTTGAACGCGGGAAATGTGGCGGACGTTGCATTTGTTTCGGTGCGCTTTATCGAGGAACTCCTATTTCCCCCACCCCTTGCGTTTTGCCACTGATCCGCATTAAGACCATGATCTTTAATTTATTTCAAACAATTGCAAATAACTCGAATAATTTTTGGCCAAATGCTTTGAAAAAATTTGAGCCTGTGTGCATTCATACGATACACAATTTTGTTTTAGAGTTTTTTTTTTAAATAATGTGCCATTTGTTAGTAAAAAAAATATTTTGCTTCATTTTGGTTATTTTGACAACAAAATATGTGATATTTCATGAGCAAAATTCTAAAAATCCGTTTGGTTTATTGCAACAGGAAAATTCAGATACAGACGATTATATATAAGTGTTAAAACTGTAAGAATTAATTTTTTGTTATATCTATTAATTTTCGCTAAAAAAAAAAAAATAGTTTCGGAACCACCGCAAAACTAAGGGGCGGGGCCTTAACCTCAAATAACTCCTCACCAGATCCCAAGACTTCGCTGTTTAAGCGCTGAATAAAAACTCTCCACTCCACAATTGACGGGAGTACCCCGAGAAAACCAGCTGACCAACAGAATCGTCCGCCACGCTCCCCATACGTGATAATCGAGAGTTAACAGCCAGTCTTCCGTCCGTCCGCCAGTCACGCCACATTCAGCCAATCGGAAGCTTCAATTATTTCCATCCTTCCTGCCGTCGGAAGCTTGGCAAACTCATTTGACGGACGACGGATAGAAGCATAGCCTTCTTAAGATGGCGGCGATCATTTCAACGGTTTTATTGTAATAAAGCGTCTGTGGTGTTGTTTTAATTAATTTTTTTCCTTGTGTAGTACTGCAAATTCATGACTTTAAAATACAATAGAGATAGTTTTGGCGTACGTAATATTTAAATACTAAAATAAATATTTTTTTTACACAATGGTTTCTCAAATTTACAGGTAAACAACTTTATTAGTAAATAATTATGCTCGCGAAATTTCTTTGTGGTGAAAAACAGCGATTGCAATTTTAGCAGCCATAAATAAATCAATAAATCTGTAAAAATAAGTAAACTGTTAAGGAGAATTTTTTGCAGGTCGCACAGAAGTTTTCTGTTCGTATATTGGTAGCATTGCAAATTAAAGGAATAACTACGAACGGATGCCAGATTGTTGTGGATCGCTAGATTTACGGAGGAGGACCGTCGCCAGCGAGCGGACGGGCGGACTGGCTGATTGGACGGATTTAAAAATTATGACATAATAAAGTTGCTGAACATTTCGCAAATTTTCTTCTTAGAGTCAAGAGTAGTTAAATAGGGGATGTAAATTAGTATGCGAGTAATGAATGTTTGTTTATTCGTCTTCTGTGCGTTCCTATCGTGCAATCCATCCAATTGCGACAAAACGTAGTTGAGTTGTGTGTGCGCCCGCAAAAGTTTTTGCCAAATAATAATTATTGGGGGTGGGGCAAAACGGGGTAGAGGGGCAGTACGGGGTACCTAAAAAATTAAATGAAACAAAATATTTGGTAAATCGAATGGTTTTATGCAGAAAGAGAACATCCCGCATTTGATAAAGTAGAAAATACGAAAATCTTACTAAAACATTTTATTTATTTTGTTAATTATTGTATTCTTATTTTCAAATACTCTATATCCGTTTGACTTTGGTCACTCAGCTACTGAAGTTTTAATGTATAATAATTTAGGAGCTCAGACAAACCGTTTCTGAGATACAGGCATTCAAAAGTCGGAGTATTGTGGCAATGCCGGTGCTTTTACGCCCCTACTGTTGACAATAGAGGCGTGGTTCCTATACTCATTATTCTTGATTTAGTTCTGGCTACCTGTACCCGCGAGCTTTTCCGCGATTTACTTCCCACACTGTGTATGTGTGTTTTGGGAAGGGGAGGGGGATCAAAACGGGTTACGGAGACAGAGCAGGGTACCCAAAATATTTAGTAAAACAATTTATTTTTCAAAATGTTTCTAAAACTGTCATTTATGATCCTTATCATCATTCTACGTGATTAGGCACTTTACAAAGCTTTTCTTTTTTTAGTTTCAGGAATATCGCATTAAATGAAAACCCCACGAACGACGTGGAGAGTACCAGCCGGTAAAAAAAAATAAGATTCTGCGCATCTCCGTACTCGTCCCGCGGACAATTTCTTTTTATTTGTCACGATTCCAGGAAATCGTCTCGCCGACCTCGGCATTCACATTTGCCCGTTTATACATTTATCACCCGCCAAGGTCATGATACTACTTATCTGAGATTCAGCCTATGCGACTTAACATAGTTGATTTTCCTCAAATATTCCTTTTATTTTTACCTGTAGTGTGCCTTAACCTTGAATTAGTCACAGAATAAATCACTGCGTAGTGAAATACTTACAAAACGAATATGATAACATCAAACATCATGACACGAATAAACCGGCTTCCGTAGCGTTGTCGATTAGGTGCTGGTATACGGTGCGAGAGGTCCTGGGTTCAACTCCTGGCTCAGGCATTGGTGCTGTGTTATCCCCTCACATCATTTTCCCCCACCAGCTCTTAGGACCTCGTTGATAAAGGACCGTAAAACCCTTATCACGTCATCTCATGACATGACAAAGTTTCTACACTATTAAGAACCTCCTATGTTTGTATAGGGTGTACCTAAATTAACCTGGCAAACTATGGCCGCTGATACGACACGAAATATAAGTCAAAAACATATACACGAGCAAAAGTCTGGTGTGAATCCTTAAGGCCATATGTCTCTGAAGTTGGACCTAAAGGAACAGTATTAAAATATTGTCACTGAGTGCTGTATGAATAATAAGTATAGATGGTGAAATTTCTCGAATTCAGTGACCTGCATGTTAGAATCAAATATCCTATGCATACTCAAGTCCTGTATAATCGTTTATTCTCTGCTGTTCCACTGAGTAGCAGCTAGTGGACAAATGGTCAGGAATTGAGTATGCATAAGATATTTGATTCTAATATGCAGGTCATAGAATTAATGAAATTTCACTATCTCTAATAATAAGTAGGGCCAGGAAAATTTCGTGAATTCAATGACCTGCATGTTACACTCAAATATCCTATGCATACTGAAGTCCCGACGATTTGTCCAACTAACTGCTACTTAGTGGAACAGTATACAATGAACTAAAAGACTGGGCTTAAATATACATAGGACAATTGATGCTAGCATATAGTTCATTCAATTAGCAAATTTTCCTGGCCCTAATAATAAGTATCTGAATGACTAAGCTCTTCGAACGCAACACTGCAATAAATGTCGCTATCATCAAACTAGCATTCGGGAGGAGCAGGGTTCGATCCCCAGGTTTTCCCGAGATCAGTCCAGAAGAATGGAGTTATGGTTCCTTAAATTTTACTTCGGGACTTTAAGAGGGAGTATTAGATAATTTTCTTGTATTTTTGTTTTCGAACCACAACATTTATTCTAGTTGTATTATCACAATTTTCTCTCTGACAAGATATAGGATATATTCTTGATAAACTGCCTGACAGAAATGAATCACGGAATATTTCATTAATTTGTTATGCAGAATCATTGCACGGAAATTATAGGTTAACTTTCAAGAATGATTACAAGTCTAGTGTAAGATGAGCATATAACACTACTATGATCTCCAACATTTTTCACAAATATCTTTTTTGTCTCAACATTGCAACATTTACCAAAAATATTTTGCAAAACAGAAGTTTTTTGAAGAAAATCGATAAATAAAATTTAGCATATAACCCTTGCTTACGTGGTTGGCAGCGAAATAACGCAATATAGTTCCATGTATTTTCATTTTTAAATTAAAAAATACTGAAACGAAATCAATTGAATTCGACATAACTGTGTTTTATATTTTTTAATTAATATTTTTTTAACACACCATTAGGTTCCAACCGACTGCAAAATGTATCTTACATGAGCAAACATTAAGTGACGTGTCCAGAGTGGTAAGACATTTCCTGTCGTTAGCCGTTACGCGCGGAAAGATACAAACTGGCTGAAAGTAGAAATTTAGCAGGGCTTTTTTTAGTGCTCACTTTATCCCGAACCGCATATAGTACATTTTGAAGTACGGCAGTCTGAAAAGGCCGTTTTTAGGTATGTTGCAGTGTTTTTATTGAACATGATGTCTCTCAACAATAACATTACGTACTTCTCCGAAGTGTGTTTTGTTTTCGTACACGGGTACAATGGGCACATTTTGAATATAGTTTCGTAAAGGAAATTTATCCCTCCGTATATTACAACGCTGTTGAAGAACATGTTGGTAGGAGCCATGGGAAGGTTAAGTGCTTGTGTGAGATGCACAAAACAGGATGAAACTCTAAAGATGAGAGTGAGATATTTTGGTCAAGGTCTTTAACGCTGGTGAGGGGTGGCATGAGGCGAGTACGGAGCAGCGTTGGCGGGGCGGGGGAAACGGGAGATCGCCGAGAAAAACCGCCGACCAACGGCATCGTCCTGCACGATTCCCACATGCGAATGAAACGCTAAGGGCGATTCTACAGGAGCGCGAGAAACACGGCGTTTGAACAGACTTTGGAACGCGAGCTAACGCCGATGTGACAATCACAACATTAATAAACGTAGAAGGCGTCGACGTGGCTAGACGGGCGCTTCAAACGTTATTAAAGGCAACGTTAGTTGCTGGGTCATCAAGGACGCTTCAGCAACGCTAGCACACGTAACACTGAGCAGTCTACACGGGCATTCACAAGAAGTTGAAACGCCAAAATGTATCGTGTAAGGTGAGGTATTCGGGCTTTACGTCTCGTCGACATAGTCATTATAGACGGTGTCACAACTTGATACAATGACAGGAGCTGGAAGAAGAGTCGGCCATGGCCTTTGTTAAGGAATCATCCCAGCATTCGCATGGAGCGATTTCGGGAATCCTTGGAAATCCTAAATCAGGATGGCCGGAGCTGGAGATCGAACCCGGGTCCTCCAGAATGCGAGTCCATGTGTTACCGTTGTGTCACCTTTGCTCGGTGCACTTCGTGTAGAATAGCCATATACAAACTGTACGTTCCAAACACTGCGTTTCTAACGTTCATGTAGAATCACCGTAAGGTTGCAGCCGCCCGGCGTGCGTAATGCAGTAGGGGCCTATCACATTTACGCTCAAGAGCTTTAATATTACAATACTTCTTATGCGACGTAAATTGGTGACCGCGTGGTTTTATTTGTGGTTTAGTGAGATGGAAAAGTAGTAAAACACTCGCCTTGTATTCGACAGGGCCCGGGTTTGAATCCTGGCTCCGACCATCCTGACTTCGGTTTTCCAAGGATTTCCGGAATCACTCCAAGCGAATGCTGGGATGGTTCCTTGAACAAGCCTTGGCCGATTCCTTTCCCGTTTATCTGTACGAAGGCCTTATGCTGTTCGAAGGCACGTCGTTGTGATCGAAATAAAGTAAAGTACAACACATATTTCTGTCCTTATTAGAATCCGTTCAGTATTTCTTCCCCATAGGACAGTACGGAAATGCTGCTTTTTTTTTTTGCAATTGTAAAAGGCCTGAAAAACAATTTCTAGCAAACATGAGCGACATAGTTTGAATAACGTGTTATTTCTGTTCATATAAAAATTTAACTTAAATTTTTTGCCAAAAAGAAAGAGCAGTTGCAACTCGCTGCAGCGTGTTTAAAACACAGCCTTTGTTAGTGCATTTTACACGTACACTGTAAAAAAATTTCCTAAAATGTTTAGGAAGAAATTAACCTAACCATAGTGTGGAAATGTTACCATACTTCAGCCTTGTAAATATGCAAACTTTTACACTTGTTACAATATAAGTCTGGTAGCGTCAGTACACATTTGAATGTTTTATAAAAAGTTTAGGAGTGCTACCATGAATGTCTGGGAAACAATTCTACTATACCTACATTCTTAGCGCTCCTATACGCACGTGTGGCAAATTTACCAACTATTTTTACAAGTGTAGTTAAGGACGACACAGCACACAAATCATGCCTACTCCTAGTCTCTTAGCGCAGGTCACAGAACTGGCATGCAGTCTTCTCGCGGGCAACTCGCATGTATGAGACATTCTGCTGTGAACCTATCATTATCACATCATATTAAAAATAAATATGTACTGCATACACGGGTGCCTTCAAAAAGACTCTTCGCTAAAATTCTCATACCTAAAAAGAACCGTGAAAACACCCATTTTCAACATTTTATCTAGAGATAAAATAGGATTTACAGATTACAGGAGGTCCTCAGAAACATGTAACCTTCTTTGAATGCTTTTCCTAAGCAGACCTAACTTACGTACGTAGAGTAATTTTCAAATAAACCTGTGTCGGCCAAAGTTCTGCGCTCCGCTCGGCGGAATGTGTAGGCGGCAACCTTAAAAATTCAAGACTCTGACAAATTTCGTCTTAGAAATTTGGTTGATAACAGGATTGCAGATAACATTGTCTTCCAAGAACCCGCAGACCATTACAGCTACTCACAAATTAGTCACAGGGTCGCGGTGGGCAAGTGGTTAGACCACTCGCCTCCCACTTCAGCTATTCCGGTTCGAGCCCCGAATTTTCGCATTTGGGAGTGCCAGACTCTGGCTGGTTTCCTCGGGTATCTTCCGTTTCCCCCCACCCTTCTCATTCGTAAGGCATAATTTCACGTTGTTCGGGCATCATTCGGCACCATTAATATATCTATGTTTCGGGTACAATACCCCGGCCCTCGGGTGTTCCTATACGATATATGACTTAAAAAATAAACGAATGAGTATTACTTGGAAGAGGACTGTCATAACTTTTGTAACCAAGACAGATTCTAGTAGCAGGTCGAGGACGTATCGGAACTAATCTGATGATCTGATCAAGCCTGGTCCATGACGCTCAAAGAACCGGTTCTCCGGCGGCACGGCGTAGTTGGCAAGATGCAGGTTATCCGAGATCCGGTCCTACTACACAGGTCATGCTGGCACGCTTCCAGACAACTCATCGCACAATTATAATGCATCCAACGTTCTCCGGGTTACTGTACGTACATCTCCGGACATAAAAACACTGAACGTGAAGTCCGATATAAGTAATGCCTTACTAATCGGATGTTCTGATGTGGAACATTCGCCGCCATTGTCAATGTATGTAGTTTTTTCCTTTTTTTTTTTTTTTTAATTTTTATAATAGGGCGTAAAATATGACTTTACCAAAAATCTGAAATATAACATTTTTGGAATAGTTTCATTAATGAAGCTTGTCGGCATGCAGAACATATTTTTGAAATAAATATTTTGCAACCCTCAAATAAAGTTAATGAAAACATGTTATAAATGCTATAGTTAAACTGTTCTTCTGTGTTTTATTCACTATCGTAGCTAAATGTACAAAAAAGAAAAGACATTACAGCATACATCTACAACGCATAGTTATTTATTGTCACTTTCGCGTGCACTGCATTTAATTAACGCATTTTTAGACATATAAACTAGCGTGTTTTAAACATTGTGAAGGGCTTCATAATAATGTTTACAACATTGAAAATATTCAGAAAGAACCGTTTCTTCCATCTAATTAGCGTGTTATAAAAGTTGATAAAACATTAAACACAAATTCAGCAATAAACGTGTATTTTAGTCACAGTGTCATGCTTTTGAAGCATCAAGGAAATATGGCTACGATATAAAAAACGGAAGTTATGCTGCAACCTTGAATTATTGAGTACGTCATCATGGCTTAGCTATACAAAATAAACTTAAGTTGTGATGCGAACATTTAATTCGTATATTACATGTTCACACGAACTGGTGAATGTTTTATTACCAAGACTACGCTGTTATCTAAAATTAATTAATATACTTCACACGTCTTTTCAGTTAACGTACTATAACGCTTTATGAAATTGCTAGAAAATTTATTGTGGTTATTAAAATACAAATTACTTTGTTTTGTGAAAAATATCTTAACGGACGTACTACGACTGCAGAGATATTTAACGGTTTTAAAGCAAATTCTCGTAGACAAGAAAACATACATTGATATATATGTGACGGAACAATACCTCTTGAGTCATGCAAAAGTGAAGGACAAACAACATTCGTAATGTAACTGTATTATGGAAGAAGATTACAGGGAGCGAATGAAGTGACCTTGTACTCGACAAGTTGTTTGCGCAATCAACGCTACGAGGAATACCGACTAAACAAAAGCCATTTTGTTTGAATTTCCCAGTGAGCAGGGATCACGTTTCCATTGACTTCGGATGGATAAATTCAACCGGCCTGTACGTTCAGGGTTACAAGACTTCATACGCTTGCACACATACACTATGCTTCAGAATAATTTTACTAACAATTGTAACTTGTATATGTGTACAGCTTCGTGTGATTGGGTGGAAGTGAACGAATGACAAATTATATCTTCTACGCAGAGACATCTTTCTTCTACAAGAATGTGGACATATTATTTTTAATCTCAACATACAGTGAACTTATGTCGCGTAAATTCCGACCGAACATACTTGTAGCTAACATACAAGGACTTGTATGGTAGTTAGTGCAGGTTAGAGACGGTTCTATTTTTCGTTTTATTTCTCGTACAGTTCAAATGTAAACAAATGCAGATGTCTGCAACGAAATAACGTAGACACGTGGGAGTATAATAACGTTGGAGTGGGCGCAAACAGCTATTGCAGGAATATTGCTGTACCCATAATTGTTAAGAGGAGTCACTAATGAGCGGTTTTCTGTAAAATAAATGTTTGCGCATGTACGCATATGACCGTAAAAACTAGGTCTGGGATTTCTTTCAAGGAATGTTCAAAAGCTGTTATCTCTAGATGCCACTTTTTACTTTAGTCTTTATCATATGTCACTAGAGAGAAAAAATAGTGGAAATGTCTATAAAATGGCCTTTTTATAGCATAGGCTCTCTGTCTCTTGAAGACAAAGGAAGAAAATACATCCTGGCGTCTGTAGTTCAGCCTTTCGCTTTTGGCATAAACAATAATAACATCCAAATATAATTTGCGTGCTATTGGACTACAACGAGAGCGATCAGCCGTGGGCTGTAAGGTCGACTTTTATTCGTTTACTACTTGCCTCATCGCCTTTATGCACAAGGTGTTCAACTGACGTCTGATTTCCTCTTGAAATCTTTGCTTAAGTTAATTTAAATCAGTGTCTTCAAGTGCAGCTTGTAAATCTTAATACAACATATTTACACAAGAATGTCGGACATGTGTATACATCACTAGTTTCGTAAGATGCTAGCTAGTGCTGACCTTCGTGTTCACAGTTGATGCTCTTTTTTCAGTAATAAGATATATGTCTGTATGTCTGTGTGTACTAGATGTCATTCATTTACATCCATATATCGAACGTCTGGTAGACATTGCCCTCTGTGGGTGAGTTTTTCTCTAGGAACTTCTATTCAGCTCTATCAACACTGCTACTCCACATACTCGAGTGCTCAAGAATTCGCAGCTAAGCGCTCTTCAAAATCTACAAAAATCATATTTTGCAGTTTTCCGATAATTATATTCTGTACATAATATAGACACGTACACACACAGGCTATACATGTCACGTGATTGTTCAATTTTTTCCTTAATTTCTTTCTCTTTTCCTCTTCCCAAAATGTCTTCATTCTTTGACTGACTGTGATCAGGTTTACTTTGTTCGGTCCATATTTTCCCTTTTTTTTAACCCTTTACTTTACTTCAAATTTCGTGTTCACAATATTGTTTCTGAATTTTCTTCTTTCGTCTGTTATTTCCCGGTGAATGCCTGCATGTTTTTTTTTATTTTTTTTTTATTTCAGGAATATATATATTTTTTTAAATTGCATCAAAGATAATCTTCGTGAGTCTGACGCTGTCCATTCTATGCATTGTGTCCATATAGAATACACACATATTCCCTCCTGAAGCATATCTTTGAAATACAGTTCATGCACATATTTTATGATTTTTTTTTAATCAGATATTTTACGGGTAGATTCCTTCTTTCTCAACAAGTTTGAGGTTGCCGATGGTCTGACCAACAATTCGACGGATGTTCTCATTCGGGGAGTGTGGCTGATAATTCAATGGAATAAGTCATTTTCGGGGCAATCCTGTTTTCGTCCATCTTTCATTCCGCCACCTCTCCACCCCTGTATCATTTAGTCTGGCTGGTAATTTCTCCTCGGGGCAGAGCTATCGTCTTCGCTTGGTTCCAGCATTCTTCAAGCCGACTCTGCCTCACGACGAACGTTTTCTCTGGTCAGAAACACTACAACTGTAGAAGGACATGTGAGTAAATTGGAGAGTATAGATATTTGATCTATTGCTGGCGAGAATGACATTACATGCAATCTCATAACCAGTCTTATAACTGCGGGAGGGCCACCAGGTAATCTAAGGTGGCCAACTTCTGCCCGACAACTAGTCCCGATGTTCTTAATTTCATACCACCAATATATTCCGTTGCTTAATGTTACGATGGTTAAGAAGATACCCAACTGTACAGGGAACATTTCTCTTATTGAGATTAACTTTTCATAGAGCATTGAATTAGTAAATTAAAATGTATGTGGTTGGAGCCAAAATAAATTTAGGAGGGCCTGGTCCCTTAGCCCCCTTGGCTCAGGGGCTGGTTATTTGAGTGTGGACCAACGGCAGAATGAAAACGCAAGAGAAACTGAGATACCCCGGGAAAACCCTCATGTCGGTGACACAGTCCGCCACGTTCCCCTCGTGTATAAATCGGGAGCTACCCCAATTGGGTGATGAGTGGTTCAACCACTATATCACCGTGGTTCTCGGGAGGAAGCAGGAAACAAATTCACGTCATTAAGTTGGTACTTTTTATCTGTCTGAATAATTTGTAATAATACTATAGGCAATATCGATTATATGAGGTTGTGCAGAGTAATTATTTTTGTGTTTAACCTGTCGAGTACTGAGTAAGGGGTCAAAATAAATGCGGCCAAACATTCAACTAGTATCTATTTTGTATATACAACGCTATACGTAATAAGATCGCTGTAAACTTTTGTTTGTATAGTTTAAGTAGGACTGCAACAGTGTGTTATTCACCTTCAACTCAGTCGTTTCCAGTCGAAATAGTTCTGTTAGCTAAATCTGTGTTAGTGTAAGTCACCAACTAAAGCTGAGTTAGCCGGATAAAATAGCAGATTTCACGTCCATCTTCTTTCAGCGTTTTTGCTTGCGTGTGAGCCACGTTCCACATCCTACTAAGCGGACAATCTCTGATCATATCAGTTTTTATACCCAGAAGCTTGTCCATAAACATAATAGAATGTGCTCTAATGTTTCGTGTTTGCATTTTTTCTGGCTTTCTACCAAGTAATCTTTCCGGTTCAATCGCACCCACTTTATGTATATCACTTGACCAAAAGATTTCACTACTGATCGACATCACACAATCACGCGAGTAAACTAACTTTAATCCATTATGAAGCATTGCTAGACTACCATTATCAAATTTTTTTTTCTTTCGTTTCGGCAACCAAGTTAACTCTTTCCGTTTGCGTTTCCCAATGCTAAAATCGTGTGTATAACAGAAAGTAACAGAAATTAGGCATCGTGTGTGACGGGCTGAGTGTAAACATAAATTACAGTATTACATTATTTAAATGTGTTTATGAAGTAATTTTGCCAATAATTACACTGGTCGACAAGGTTTTGGTAACATGAACAAATCCAGCTGTTTTGACATGAGTGTTGGTTGCTGATTACATATCTGTTGAGTAAAAAAGGCTAGCACGTCCCATTTTTTTGTTATCGAGTATCTTCAGTTTATGAAGAGGTAATTTTTTCTGTAATATTGAACTGCACTAGTTTGCAGTATTATAAATA
>PNEQ01055828.1:0-77720 GCA_003012365.1 Medauroidea extradentata
GCGTGAGGAACGCCATAAGATTCCTCTGCGCAACAACCAATCAGACGTCGAGTGGGGTGATCACGTAAGTAACGCCACGGCCGTCGGCCACGCGGCCCTGCGAGAGAAGAATCTACCGACTGAGTGCCCGTTCTCCAATAACGGGCTGGCGCACCGGGCAATTCACTATCTAATCACCAACCCCCGCTCGCGTCATGTTGAACATCGAAAAATTCTTAAATTGGCTAATATTCATTTTTACGAGTGTCCTATTAAAGTAAAAATCACGATGATACGCCGTCGGGTTCGAGCTTTATCGACGTTTCTTCGGAAACACATTTCACCCCATTTCACTCCCTTAGAGGTCGAATTTCGAAAAATCCCTTCTTAGTGCTCGCCTACGACCTGAGGGGAACCCTCACAAAAAATTTCACGATTCTAGGTCCAGTGGTTTGGCTACAGTTTGATATGTCAATCAGTCAGTCAGTCAGTCAATTTTCATTTTTATATATATAGAGATTACACCATACAATTGTAGAGTCACCGCTGAATTTCTCATAGATGCGAGTTGTTGGCGAGAAGACAATACGCCAGTTGCGCATAAATGCCAGTGCGAGGCGTGATACGCGTGTAGTATCGTCCTAATCGCTTCTGCACTTCAAGGCTTCGTACGTACAAAACACGTCCTTACATGCTGCCACCTAAACAGCCAAGGAGAGTATGGAGCAGTGCCGGAATGAAGGGTCACGGGAAGCGGAAGATGCACGATAATCCTTCAATACTGTCAAGGATCTAAACAATACCACTTTTCACAATATATTGGCACTCCCGCCAAGAACTGAAACCAAGGATCAGCAATAGCTCGAGTTAGTTGGACCTGGCGCACAAGATGTAATGTAGTGAGGTACGAAAAGTCTTTTTTTTTTTTACCTATAACTATTAAACGTGTTTTCGATATGTATGTCTACGAAGAGAAGACACACTTAAAACTATGTCTCTAGCGTTTTAAAATACCGCTAGCTTATTAAAAACGTAATTACCAAGCTTCTCAAAATTGGTAAAAACTGCTTTTTTTAGATTGCTGTACCTGGAAAACTACCAACCGTAATTGTAAAACAAAATGATGGCGACTTGCGTTGGACTTTACCTCATACTTTCTACAAATAAAATAATACGGTCACCGTGTTAAGTCCTATTGAAAAACACTTTCTACGAACACACTGCACGCTAGTTTAGTCATCTGCGCTTAGAGGCGAAGCGGTGTTGAACGCACGCATTGGAGTCGACTTATCGCCCTCCCTGTTTTTTTGCTTCGAACGAAAAAAAAAAAAAAAACTTAGGTCAAACTAACTACAACTGTAGCTCTTGAAAAGGCGATTCAGATGACACAATAAAACAAATTGTGTGTGAAATTTCAGATCTTGGCAGGGGGTGCCAAATATCGAAATTTAACGCAAAACCAGTTACAGACGTTAGCACCGCGACTGTATCCGACCAAATTATGTTATGTGCTTCTTTCCAATAAACGTTGTAAGAAGTTCACTCTACAGATCATATACAACTAAATGTTAATCGCATGTTATATAATACATGCATGTACTTACAGATTTTGCCATAAGTAGACACCCGGAAATTTCGCATGTTCAACGACCTTCCGGCTGGACTCCACAATCCAGTGTTCTCTCTGTCTTCAGCTACTTGTATATTGGTTGATGCTACAGTGAGTGGCCAGTTGTACGCCTTGCACTGTAGCGTGGGTGTCAGTGAGCGCAGTGGCGGCTCGTGGGTTGTTGCCAGGTAGGGCTGCAGTTGCCAAGAGCTGTACAAGGTTGTGCGCTGGTTGACTCTACAGCCACTGACACGCTGATGTGCAGGTGCCACTTACTGCTGAGTGGTCGCAAAAGATCTAGTAACTGGCAAATGTTTCGTGGTCGTTGGTCTATGTGTGTGTACAGTTCCGACTATCTGCAGCCCCACCTGGCAACAACACTTGAGCCGCCACAGAGTGAGTGTTTTTATACAGTTCTGATATTGGTTCACATACCTCGAGGGTATATTTTCAGTAACAGTGAACCAATCGCGAAAGTAATTAACTGTACAATAAATTGAAATCCAACGTCTTCTCAAACTAATTCGCGAATTTTCCGGGGCTCTAGCCATAAGCCATTGACGAGAAAACCCGCCGACATGGTGCGGCACGTTTCCTGGAAGCTAAAACCAGGGATTCGATCCCGCCGGGAATGGAGCCGGTGTAAGTCTGCCAGGGAAGGGAGAGGGCCCTCCAGCTAGGGTACAAAGTTAGGTGCGTAATAGAGCAGAGAGTTATATGACAGGGTAGAGAGAGTGGCGGGACGTGAGATAGCGTACAAACACAGCAGACGTTCCCTCTACTATCAGCGACGTAGCATTGTTATCTCCCCGGGCGGCAGTACATCACAAGGCCCCGCGTGTGTCGCAGGGAGGTGATGAAAGCACATCCTGCACACGGACGTGACCCGGCGCTCCGTTATGTATTACTCCGCCGACTCCGAGAAGCGCCCTTCTCCTCCTAGCCCTGCGCGCATTACCAACTTAACGACTTTGTCGCTAGATATAGCGACTTTTCAAAGCTGTTGGCAAAAATTTCTATTTGGCTACTAGCGAGTTTTGTAGCTACTGTTATGATTGTCTATAAATAGAGAAAATTGAAGTTACATTTATTTTCTATTACTGCTGTAAAGTTCTGTTACCAAATTAAAAACAATTAGATTATCTCTGGTTTTGACTTTCGAAAACCTGTAATTGGTTTGTTCCTTGAAACATGTCCAAGTTTCGCCACTGCTTATCAGTGGCGTTTGGTGAACGGGTTACAAGTTAAGCTGTGCTTATTCTAAACTGTACCTGTTTACTTTTCGTGTACACGTCAGACTTTCAGACTTAGATGTGCAGTGGACGTCAAACCTTGTGCATAATGGATGCCTTGCAGCTAAATCGTGAGTGGCCAAAATACGTTCTATTAGACCTAGTTGTACAGTTGCTACTGGCTCCTGTTGTGTGTGACGACAGTGTACAGTACAAAGCAAACAACTGCTTGCCTTGCTACTGATCATCACACGCCACCACTGCATATAGCTAGAGAGAGACACCTGAATCTCGCAAAATAGATTTTTGCACCAGCTTGTTTCAGTGACTTACATGTAAATTCATAGCTCGGCTTCTTGGTCAGTAATTGTACGTTTACAACTCTCAGAGGCTTGGGGCCACAGACTAAATAGTAATACAGAAGCGAAATGACGTGGCGGCTCGTTTGACATGAGCGAACTTCCCCGCTTACTGGCTGCCCGAGACTGTTGATACCAGCCCCATATATGTTTGACTCCTGCATGTTATGGCAGATTTCCCATTGTCCTGGCTGCCGATTATCAGAGCAGCTGCCTCACGCTGATTGTCAGTAGGTGCTTCCGCCATGTTACTGGCCAGGGAAGCCGTTTTGCTGGCGTGTGTGACTGAGTTCGCTGTCCTACCGGTTATTTCACTTCTGTATTCGTAAATAATCTGTGTTGGGGCTCTACCCACTGTTCACATGCGTATGTAGTAGCAGTAACAATCTGATTGCTGCAGTCTTATGAATGACGTCTGTGTACAAAGACACGCTGCCAAAAGCCTTGAAGCAGAGTTGAATGTGTGCATTTAAGGCATTCAGACAAGCTGATGAAAAATATTTTCGCGAAAATCAGGTGTTCCTAGCTATGACAAATTAGGCTGCTCTCACGTGATCAAGAAAGTCACTGGTGGCGTTGTAGCTTCGACAGCTGACAAACCCCACAACATTTAAATTGACTTCTTAATCAATATCCTTTGTTTGACAGAGTAACCGGTATGTGATAGGTACAGACAGGAAGTTTTCGCGAAAATATTTTCGCACCACTTTGTTTCAATGACTTGCATGGACACCTGCAGCTCTACTTCGTGGTCAACGATTCAATTTTTACAACTCTGAGCGTCTTGAGGTTCCACTCGCAAATCACAGACGCGTTGTGCCGCAGTAACCTGGTCATGATTGGCACAGTTAAATGAGAGACGTCTCTACCCAGATTCACACAGCCAATAATCATGAAGCAGAGCTGCAGATGGGTTTTTATTTGTTGACACTATGTACCTGAAAAATTTGCATTTTGATTTAGAGACAAGCTAGAATTCCATCAACTGTAAGTTTGTGTCACTTTCACAATTGGTCCTTGACTTATTTGACAACTCGTGTAAATAGCTTGGCCAAGAATAAAAGTTTAAGTAAATACAGGCCCACATCACTGTGTCAGCGAGTAGCTAATGAACAGCTGATGTTTGCGTGAGTGCACATATTCACTTGGAGGCTAGCCTACATGTCAGTGACCCCGCGAATTTTTGATGTCTCTAATTACCACATTTTAAGTTTCATGCCGTGTATTTCAAATACATACAAATTAACTGGTAACAAACTAGTAGCTAAAGATGTATGTACTTGATATAGTTTGAGCTGAACGAAAATAAAATTTGAAATAAATATCTTGCGTGGTTTTACAAAAATCCTATCAAATAAACTGGTCAAATAAATAAAAAGAGTTCGGTAAAATATATTTGTAGGCCTACTGACAAGTAAAATCAGTAGGTCAACTAAACATGCCTCAAGTTATTAAGTAAACATATATCTACAATTTCTTCTTTTTAGTAATGGTGAGGCATAAACACATGTTCTCGGTAGAGCAGCTTGTTAATGTATATTGCATTTAACTCTTTATAGGCATATCCAAGCCAAAAATAAGGTGATATACAATGTATATATACCTTACCACTAATTAATTATCCCCTTATAGCCAAATGTACATTATATTATTCATTATTGTACAAATATCGGACGCATTTTGTACACGCAATAATATTTATAGAGTTTTTAGTTTTCATACAAGAATAATATTTTTAAGTATTATTACCCTCAAAAGTTAACGGTAAAACAGGTAAAGAGTGTTCATAGTAAAAATGGATGAATGAACACAAGTGTTTTCAGAAAGGTGGCAGAGGTAATCAACCCAAGATGAATTATATAATACAGAATATCTGAGGAGACAAAAAAATCAGTTATTTTGGTGATTAAAGAAAAACATAAAAATTACAAAATCGAATATTTACTCTGAAAAGTTTACAAAGTAATATGAAATTAAAAAAGGAAAAGCTACGTAAATGTTATAGGAATATCTAATGCCGAATTCCTAAAGTAATATGAAAAACCATTATTTGTAGCCATAAATAAGTTTTACTTACGTGTTTTCAAACAGTTAGTTCGTGTTCTCGGTGTGACAACTTGTTTGTTTTTGTAATATTATGAAATCAGTGAGGGACGAGAGTTAAGCTTCTTCATTTTACAATTATTTAGAAACAAAAGTAGAAGTTCTTTAGAGCAATATTTCCAGATATTTTACTATCTAATCTTAAAGAGTTTAAAAATAGCACCACTTCATAGTAGTTGAAAAAGAACAAAACAATAACTTTTTGAATTGTGCGCTAAAAGTCGAAATTCTCTGAAAATGGGAGCATTGTGAGTGAAACTAATTTAACCACGTAAATATTACTTCACGCTAGTTCAGAAATATGTACCATCTAGCGAGTGAGTACTGGCGTTTCAGTTTATTCAAGAAGCCAAAACTTATTATTCTACAGTAGTTTAATGTGTTATCTATTCATTAAATTTGTTTAAATGTACTTTCTTCGTAAAGACAAAATATTATTTCAGCCGTGTTAGTGATGTACAAATGATATACTACTGACAGAAAAAAAAAATAAAACAGTGCTTAGTCGCAAGTTGTTAAATAATTTCTGAAACTACTCTTGTGTGTGTTTGTGGGATAATTGCTACCACGAAGTAAAAGATTTACTTGGCTACGTTAATACACTCACTACAATTCATGCTCCAGTTTTCAGCAAATATTGACGTTTAGGACACTGTTTATTGCAAATCGTCGTCGTTTGTCTAAGTATAACTAGGCCCCCTACCACGAGAAGGTGCTTCTGTAAATCAATTCGAGTTTATAAGAAACGTGAAATTTAGATTAAAGCAAAATAACGGGGATTGTGTTTCAAATTAAACAGAAATCATTCATTGAAACGAATTCTCTTGTTTGAAACTAAACGCCAGTTTTCTTGTATTTCATGAAAGCCCGAAAACGTGTCATATATGTGTACATCAACATATAAACGTAAAATTATAGTTCGAGTTACTCGTACTGCCTACTGTCAAAATATGTATATACGTGGTCCAGGGAAAAACTGAGAACTTTTGAAGCCTTAGTTACTTTTATCCTTTCAGTTAATTTATAGTTTCCTGTCTCTTTGTTATGTAAATAAATCAACCTAATTAACATTCAAAGTGTATTGGTTGTACCATACTCTAAAGTTAACGCCTAAGGTCAACATAATTAATAATTTTTTTCTCACTATGTTGTACACGGTTGCCGCCACAACTGCTCACTTTATTGCGAACAACCTATATGTAAGAAAATGTTAGGACAGAGTTTGTTATTTGTTTGTGTACTCTCCTGAGCGAAGTGTTAAAAATAAATTTAGTGTGGCTGAAACAATACAGGACAAAACGAGCAGTGATAAAACACCCGCCTTGCATTCGGGAGGAACTGGGTTTGATCCCCTGCTCCGACAATCATGATTTCGGTTTTCCAGGGTTTTCCGATATTACTCCATGCGAATTCTCGGATGGGTCCTTAAACCGTTCCTGACCGGCTCTTGTAGGCGTTTCAAGGATAAGGCGAGCACTCACAAAAGCCCTGCTAAAATTCTATTTTCAGTCAATTCGTATCTTTCCGCGCGTAACGACGGGACATGTCTAACCTCTATGGACACGTCACTTGAATGTTGCGCGTGTAAGATAAATTTTGCAGTCGGTATAAATCGGTACAGTTTGATAAAAATAGTTTATTAATTATAAAAATTACAATTATGTCGTTGGTTGTTGTTGCAGCATTATTGTTTATAAATCGAAAAAAACTAAACTGGTATGCGTAATTGCGTTGCCAACCATACAAGTAGTAAGGCAACTATAGTTGATGTTAAATTATATGCAGTAACGGCTGGCGATATTTGTCTAAAGTCAGATTTTTAGTGCTTACTTTATCACGAATGACCTATACAAGTCCTGGTGCTGTTAGATTGCATGTCAAAGTGACCTAATTTAAAAGATTAATACATACTTACGTGATTGGACAAAAATAATTAGGAGATCAGAGCAAACCAATGAGGAGTAGGCCAGGTTTTATGCTAGTGTCATTGACAAAGCGAACCGTTTCACTGACGACAAAACTAGTCCACATAGAGAAGGAATGGTGGACGACATGGTGAACGAGCATTGTATCGAGCGTCAGCCGTGGCTAGTTCGCTATCGAGACTAATCTCTAATTGAACACATCTGGCATGCAGTATCATTGATAATCTCATTGAGTTTATACCACGCAGGTGTACAGAAGTGCTGGCTATTCAGGGACCACCATACGCCATAACAGGGACAGTCGCTATACTGTTCGTGTCTGTTTTGTGTGCGTTCTGTCATGTACTTCGTTGTTCTCTATGCCATTGGAAATGTTCAATGTAAACAATAGTGAACTACAGTAACAATTCACCAGATCTGTTATTAAAATCATATCCATTCTAATTCAGCAGAGAAATATGAATTAAAGGGGTAGTTCACGTAAATTTTAAATAAGTTTATTTTAAGAATTGTACGATATATGGTTTGTTTTGTAGACATGTATCGTGACTATATTTACAGTAATGACATATCCCTAACTGTCATTGTTTTTGTGTAATGGCGTGTCAAAGTCCAAATTTGTGTAAAACTGTTTCGTACGAGAAACGAAATCCAACTGACTTACATAAATGAAATAATTAGCAGAGAGAACAGTGTCACGGGCTTCGTCAAGACAGGTATAACAACCCCGCTTTGGAATTTTTTGTATTTTCGAAAATTTTCAGAATGTTGGCCATTTTTGTATTAATTTCAGCAATTTATTTAAAAACACAATATGTATTTAATTCGGTTTATGTACATACCTTGACTTAGCCCGTGTCACTGTTCTTCACTGTGAATTATTTAATTACGGTAAGTCAGTTGGTTTTCGTTTCTTGTATAAAACTCTTTTATGTAAATTTCGGCTTTGATCTGCCACTATACAAAAATTTTTAAAGATAGAAAATTTTCATTACTGTAAAACATTGTGTCAACATATATCTATAAAACAGACCATATCTCGTACATTATTAAAACAATTAAAATTTTTCAGGAATCCCCCAACCCCCCTCCCCTTAAACCCCTCATTCCATGGGTATTAAGTTGTTAATTTCGCTACATGTAAGTTTGTCTGAAATTCTGGAATTTCAATCGTACAGAACGTTTAAAAGGCACTTTAAAGTTTACTTCTTAAAAACAGCTGCGAATTTATCAAATTAAATACTTTGGTGTTAAAGTTAAATGTAAGTGGTTGTGTCGACTGTATGAAGGATCAGTTAGTTATGCACTAACGTTTAAACCACTATTTTCCTTGCATATTTATTCTGTTGCTATGTACGTACAAACTCTGTACTTATTCTTATGTAGATGTAGAATTTACGTGTGGATTTTTTTTGTTATACTTTGTATGACGGTATTGTAATTTATGTATTGTACGTTATTACTAGTGGCACATACTGGTCAAATTATATTGTCAGTTATGGGATGCTAACAAATGAAAGAATCAATAATGCCACAGTACGTTCCTTGTCAATTAGGAGCATATCCTTTATTTGACAGATATCCACTCTAATCGTGTAATTATTTATGTCCGATTATTTGATTGACCTACAGCCTAATGTATACTATTGTTCTATCTGTACGAGTCAGACTTCTTGCGCGCTTCCTTCCATTGTTGTATCAAGCTTATAGCGTATACGCAGCACGTGATTTTCACAAGAAATTAGCTCCTCCAGCACTAATTTTTTCACAGCATTTTTGCTCAGAAGAGAACAAGGAATAAAACAACACATAAGTAATTCAGATTCTTTTCAAATATAAATAAACACAATTAGAAAAAAATATCAGTTATATAAAACGAAGTACATCACTTACTCACTCATCAACGCACAGCTCAAATTTCCGGTCCTAGAGACATGAAATTATGAGAATGGCTGTCCGTTACACCGTAGGCACTCACTAATAAGGTATTTTCTAAATTCACAAATTAAGGTGATGAAAAGACATGCAATATGTTTTCAATGAATCCTCAATAGCGCTCAAACCCGTTGTAATACCGGGATGAATTTTGCTTCAGATTGAAGCTTAAAACATTTGTATCATCCAAATTATTCTAATTTTGAAGTTCAAAAATTAAGAGGAGAAAAGCCATAAATTGTGTTTTCAATCAATCCTTGATAACTCTTAAACAAGTCGAGATATTGAGGTGATTCTTACTTCAAAATTAAGCTTACGCATATCCCTTAAAAATATTTTAAGGATTTTTTAAAATTCAGCTTGTAAGGGCATTAAGAATATAAGACGTGTTTTAAATCAATCCTCTGTATTTCTTAAACCTGTTGAGATATAAAGATGATGTTTTAATAAGTTGGAAATTAAGCTTACGTAAATATATAACAAGCTATTTAATTAATTTTAAAATTCGAAAACTTACGGAGCGGAACGACGCAACATGGTCCAAAAATCTCGAAAAACAAGTATGCTACAAAAATTAATTTTAAGATTTTTTTTCTGTCCTGTTGATATGCATACCTCTTTGGACACTGGCGTGATTATATACATTTTTAATTTGTTAAGAATTCTGACGACATATCTCGGCATAGTTGTTTAGAAGACTGGAAGGAGGTTTTGGGCTCAATCGCCGTGTAAGGCAAGACAACTGCTGTGATATTATATCGCACATGTTAGTGGCAGTTGGCAGAAGAGTCAATTTTTCATTTATGAACATTTTTGGTTGGCTCCCCCTTGCGGCATAAACACCCGCAAAGGGGTAAAGACGGGTCAGATGTATTTTCCCGTTATCTTCGATATCTCATAAGCCTGGTGAGGATATCGTTACGATTCAGTGGTGAAAAAGTCGCAAAATGTGTTTTCGCCGTGTTCTCAGAAACTCATTGAGATGATAAGCTATAGCTGTAGTTTATCCTTCAAAAATAACACACTGGTGAAGTCGTGGCCGGGCAGATAGTATAAGCTTATATAACGACAGTTAAACAACATTCTGCCAGACCCAGTATTTTACATTAATTCTACCGTACAAATGTTTTATGCACATTCGGTGCAAATATTTGGAAATATATTTCGAGTTTTGAAATCAAACCTAAGTTAAGTCGTTTCCATTTCTTAGTAACATGATCGGCATATACAATAAGTTTTGTAACCTTTACCAGTAGCGAAGACAATGCAGAAAAGTGTACAATATATTCGTTGGAATATTTTTTTATTACTAGCAAAGCTCGCGAAATGAAATATTATATATTTAATATCTTTTATGGTGTGAATTTTATGCAGAAATTTCGAGCGCATTTTATACGAAAGATTAATTTTATTTTGTCAAACGTCTTGTGTTAAACAATTTGAATTTTTTTTTTCTGTAGCCAGAAACACAATTATTGGACAGCAAAATCTAGTTTCCATTGCCTATTTCCAATTTTCAGACGAATCCAACTCTACGCCCACAAACATAACATATATTTTCTGTCCTGTAGCTTCAGTATAGTATTTTATAAGTTCGTTTCTACGTTTCCTGGGACAATCCAATTTATACCAGGTTCTTCTTTTCTTAAAAGTATTCTTTGTCTTTTATTTTTCTTTTCAGAGAGTGCACCTGCAGTCTTTAATTGATCTGTGTCTTCGCTGTGCAATATCGTAACTTCACTCACAGCACTATCCCTGATTGTTCTTTAGCCTCTCGATTTTCGTATCTTTCTTTTGGGCGGTTTTTCCTCTTCTTTTACGGGACATTGTGTAACAAGTTTTCAAACCGTCCTTCACTATAACTGCTGCAAAAATGTTTCTTTCGCTTAAAATACGTGTCTCAGTTCTATAAATTTGTGAGATGCAGGTAGTTCTCCCTTGAAGTTAACATTATGTTATAGCTTAGGTCTACCTTGCCATGTTATGCGTATTTATGGATAATTATTTAATATATTTGGTAAGAAGTTGCAGGGAGCGAACGGAACTTTATTGGTACTAATAAAGTTATTGTTCATACGGCTAATTTTAAATACTTGCGTAATATATCAAGCAACCACAATCCAACTAATCATAAAGTGAAATCTTCAGTAGCAGTTTCCGACGCACATGAAAATTATTTTACTTAGCTGTAAAACGCTTAATTTCGGCCAATCAAAACTGAACACAATAAGCCGGCCTTCGTAGCGTAGTCGGTAAGGTGCGAGGGGTCCTGGGTTCAAATCCCGACTAGGGTATGAATGTTTTGTTCTCCTTTCACCTCACTTTACTCTCGTCGGCTCTTAAGAGTGCGTGATAGATAAATAAAGGCTGAAAATATCAATTGATTTCTACGTTTTTTTCGAAGCCAATATGGGTAAAATACTCAATGACAATCCTAGATAATGGTATTTGTAAACTTTATGAGTAAATATTTATCCAAAATTACTAATTCGTTATGCGTGATCTTTTGCGCCGCAGTTAAATGCACGAGGTTCCGGCGTCAGAGATTGTGCCTCAGAAGTTCGTAACACTGGAAACTATTTTGTTTGAAACGTTGGCTAAAGCTATTGTCTAGGATTGCTATTGTTTAATTTTTGCAAATTTATTTCAAGAAACCTATAGTTATAGATTAATTTTTTAGCGTTGAATTATGTACCACGCCCTCTTAAGACTTCGATGTTAAAGATCTGTAATACGCTCTCGCCTCACCCCACCTGAACACAGTGGTTCATTTATGAATATTTTAAGAAATAATATATAGTTTGTTTGAATGCCATTGTAGAGTAATATAAATACTCCACACACTATTACCACATTTGTATTGCTCATAGGGTACCAAATAATCCACTGACTTACTGGATTTTTTAAATACTGTAGACAATATCACGTGGTCCATCAGTAGGGACATAAGATTATCAAGGGAAGATTTTTGCACCAGTTGGTTTCAGGGCATATAGCTCTGCTTCTTTGTTATTGGAAGTGTGTCTTTGTGTATAGACGTTTCTCATTCGACTGTGCGAATCAAATCAGAAAATATGAAGCACAATTGCAGATGTTCACGTGAGGTATTGGAACAAGATGGTGTAAAAATCTTATTGCAAAAATTAGGAGTCCTTATTCCCAAAATCTATGTTACAAGACCACAAAGGGTTACATACAATGATATCTCAGTTTCTGTTGAATGGATGCTAGGAAACTGAATTGGTTGAACTTGCCGTAAGATACGGTGCATTGTGTAAAATCCGATAACTTTTCTAGTAAATAATGAGAAATTTGCACATTTTTCTGGGTTAAAGGTACCAAGCGGGAATTGTCTTTCTTCTCGAAACGAAAGTGAAAACTCTTTCCGTATAACAATGTAAGCTGTTAAATAACGTCGTGCGTTCTGTAAGTCAACGAAAACCTCTGTGTAGTTGAGAAATAGTCTTATGGTCCATATAAGGCATGTTTTCGCTTTTAAGACTGCTAAAAATAAAATGCTTTATGCTTGGACCTAAAACAGTACAACTCGGAGACACTGTCTACATAGAATTTTCATTAAATATAAAAAATTATATAGCATACAGTTTTTGCATAATGTATTGCTTAAAGGGGAGGTTCACCTAAAATTATATTCTTTTAATAATTGTTATGTTTGTGCGAGATATGGATTGTTATGTGAACGTACTCTGTGACTATATTTAATGAAACGAAATTTTTTTTAGGTTTCATAGTTTTTGTAAAATGCCATGTCTCAGTCCAAATTTGCATAAAACTGTATTACGATTAAAAGGAAAACCAATTAACAGGCTACGTAAACACCTGTATAAAAACAACATTGCATTTTAATTTGTACTTTTAAAAAAAATTAACAAAATGTATCCTTTTTAATTTTATATTTAGTAATTTGTTTTTTTAAATACAAAATTTAGGTTCTAACAGTGCGGATGGGAAGAGAGGATAGTATAAAATTTGTAGTGGGATCCGGGTGTTCTATCATAAACTGTAAAAATTTTCAAGTATAATTTATAAGCAGCAATTTTTCCTTTTATTCAGAATCGAAAATTTTCCGTACATTATCCAGCAAACGTTGAAACTATTAGTTGGATATTTTAAGTGAATTTTGAACAAATTATAAAGAAGCACTACTAAGAATGTATGTTAGAAACAATTTCAAATTCCAACTCTGAGCAAGGCGGCGCAATGATAACTACTTTATTCGCATTCGGGAAGACCCGAATTCGATTCTCGAACCAAGTATATTTTTTCGATTCATCATGGTTTTCGGAAATCACGCACGGTTAGTACAACATTTGTCCGAAAATACTTTATGCTCGAATTATGGTCTTCACTTTAAAATCCTGGGTCGCAGCAAATGCTTAAAAGGGGGGGGGGGGAGGGAGAGGAACAGAAGGTGATCCATGCCCCTTTCCCCTATCCATGGAGGAAAGAAATTAAGATTTTTTTTCATTCTCCAACTGTATCAACAGTGTTATATGTAACGTAGTTTACAATGTTGTTTGTGCAAAATGTGCGTTAGATGGTTCACTTTAAATTGATTCCTTCCCAACACTTGTATAAAAATAAAAAAACCAGTATTTATTGTTGCTATCGAAGTACAGTTTTGACAGTTGTGAAATGTTTACACTTGTTTTTAGTTAGGCTACTTGTAAGTTTCCGTATCTCAAAATATTACAAATAGAGGCACAGAAAATTGTAAGGAGTGCTCTGGTTACCCTGAACAGCCTATAATTATGTATACAATAATTAGAAAAGCAGTCGGCAAATTATTTTTCTTAAAATTTTTATTTAGACATTAGAGTCCCAAACAATTCTTTCCCCCAGGTCCAGGTATGGTGAAACCAACGGTTTTAGCGTGTCTTCCTTGTCGCGGGTTGTTTTAGTTGCAAGAAAACACAAATCAGAGGCACTATAACAGTTTTCATTTCCTAAGCGAAGAGCACGCTTCGTAAGAGATGGTGGTGAAAGATATTGTGCTGTGCTAAATGTATGCTTATTTGTTCTTAGCATTTTATGTTAGGTCGTCGCAAGGGCATGAGACGTCAGTACACACGCAAATGGTGTATATTTGGAATATCAATTTTAGGAAAATGTTAGATGGCAGATAACATAGATAGACCTTTCATGTCTCGGAAACCATATTTCACTAAACAAAGCTATTGCAACAGTTTCCTCGAGTTAGCAAACACCAACAATTATAATGTCCTGTATTATTCAACTACCCATATGAAGTAATGTATCTATTTTGTTAGTTATTGTGTCTAGACCGAGCGATGTAGCACAACACTAACACATCGGACTCGCATTCCGGATGATTTGAGTTTGATCCCTGGCTCACGGTTTGCCATGGTTTCCCGTTGTCAATCCAGGTGAATGTTGGGATGGTTCCTCACCAAAGTCAATGGCCAACTGCTCTCCCAGCTCATGTCATAATAAGTTATGTGTCACCGTCTCTAATGATCCCGCTGTGGACGAGACGTAAAGCCCACGATATGAAACTCAAACCGCCGTTCGTAAAAACCAACTTTTTTAAATGTGCGAACATGTCTCGCTGTAAATCATAATCTACCGCACGCTCTTGTCAATGTTATGACTGACCCACGGCATATTTTACCACTCTTGAACGACTCTCAGCCCAAAACGAGCTATTAGAGGCCTTTCACATCTTAAGCCCTCCCCAAACGATATTTTATTATGGCCTCAAAACGTTAACTTTTAACAGGTCTATCAACAAACAGCAAAGCAGGAAAGGTACAAAGAGGAATATTTAGCCGTCTTTAAACAAGTGTTTGCTTTGCTGTGGACCGTTTGTTAATAATTGCACGCTCAGTCGTGGCGTACCATTCTGTTATCAAGCAGCACATGAGTTTTGAAATATGTTAGTATATAGATGTACGCGAATTGTGGTCTACACGAGAACTTCTCCTGTCTCCGCTAAGCATTTAATTACATAGTTGTGGCTATTTTAACGGTGAATACAGAGCAATCATTTGTTTTCAACAAAGAATAAAAAAGACGTTGGTAATAGTGAGCTTGCATACAAGTTGAAACACATTCTCTCGGTTTTTGCAAAACTTTTATTTGGTTTTGGTCGACGTAACAAAACTAATTATGGAGTGCTCATGTATAAGCGCATCTAAATCAACGAGAAACAAGAAAATTAAGTATATTGTTAGTTTGGTACTTGCTGGCAAGAGCTGATTTTTCGATGGTTTTCAACACACATTCTCTCTCTCTCTCTCTCTCTCTCTCTTTCTGCTCTCTCTTTCCCCGAGTCATAATAACACGAATTAAAAGGGAAATATCAAATTCTCACCAAAGTGAGACAACACCGACGTACCAGACATGTTAACTTAATGTAAAATGTATCCTACGGTTGTTTGCAGCCCGTATGCTGCACAATATTGTCAGAATATGTATTTTACTCTCATACGCGTGCAATAAGTATTATATTTTACAAAGTTGATTAATACAGGATAGATTTAAAGCAGTGCGTATTGTGTATGGCTCCTCGGATATAATAATTTTTTTTAAAATCAGAATGTTATTGCTTATCTAAATAATTGAACGTAACATAAATAACAGATACACATTTAATTAATAATGAAAATGTAAAAGTCGTGTAAATTTTGGAGAGAGGGAAGCTAATTTCAGTGATGTTTATTAGGTTCCCTATTGGCTACCGTGATTAGCTGTTAGATCGACAATCCCACCTTAATTCCTTAAGTACGTATCCCTAGACTGGCGTGTAGTTCTAGATAAGACGTTCAGCACGTGTATTTATAAGTCTCGTTAGATCTTCCTGATACTGTACGGCAGAAGATAACTTATTGTCAGGCCCCATTTTGCATGTTGTTGTATTTATTATACTATAAATACATTAATTTAAAATTGTAATTTCTCAAAGGCAGTATTTAAAAATTAAAAAACAGCAGTTGTAGTAAACAACTTTTGCAAAATTTCAGAAGCAATATCTGTACAAAGTGACGTATTTCTGAGACGCAAACTGTAACAACGAAATTTCATACCGTCGCAAGAAATTACACTAAACGAATCAATCACGTTGTCAAACGTTTACTCATAAAGTTGGCAAAACCTGTTACCTAAGATTGATGTAATTTTTAGTTTTTCAGTATTAAATTTCAAACCCCTGGCAACCTCTATTGACACTTTTAGCATTACTTCATGTCCCATGACCTATTTTAGGTTTCACACACCTATTATGCCCACGTGTAGAGCCAACTATGTCACGAAATTGTGCTGCATGCTGTCGCAATTTGCCAACTTGGGCAACCAGACCTTGTACATTTAAGGGTTACTTAGTGTTATCGTTGTTACAAATAACACATTCTAATAGTCTAGGAGAAATGTTTCGAGATCAAACATTATGAGGCTTTGTGTGTTTTTTACTATTATTTGCGGGTGTTAAATTTGAATGTCCTGCGTACTAACATAACCATCAGGCATTTTGCAATTTTCTAGATGACATCCAGCGGAAAGTTTTAGAACTGTCTCATATATACAAATATATATTTCATTGATTTTGATGTCAATATTTACGTATTTATGGAGACTGATTATAGAAGAAAATAGCAAGATATCTTAAGATTCATACAATGAGCTATCCGTAAGTTTTAGAAATTATCCACTTGTAAAGTGATGTTGTGGAATTATCGTACAATTACATGTTGGGTATCAACACAAGTTCTCTTGAGTTTCATGATCCAAAATGGTATCATACCTTAAAAAATAATAAAGTAATTTATCTTTCTAATAAAGTAACATATTTACAGCATACAATTTAAAAAATTACCTCACGATGTCGTGAACTTGCAGCTTACTTTACAAAATAAATTGGATATAAGGTAAGTTGATTTAACAAGTTCTCAGATTGTCGGAAGGTCAACGAATACGATTTTACAAAATAAACAGCACGCGCAACCTCGAGTCCACGAACTTTACTCGCGCTGATAAAATTTTAAATCGCTTAGACCACAGTTAGTCTCTGAATCACAGAGCAGGCAACATTTCCAAACTTTCAGGCAAAGAAGTCGAAGTTGCAGTCCCAAACTTTACACTTAAAGCAAAATTGGGGCAAGCAATCAATACCAAATCAGAACTGGTGCCATTTGAACTTGATGTTGGTCTAAGTACGTAAGCCATCCTATCAGAATCTCTTGATTCTTCATTAGACGTCTCTAAAACTTCATGCAAGAATAATTAAAGCAGGCATAAGGAACACATACATCTAAGATTTACCTCGCGATATTCATAATAATGAGGAATATCCAAAATCTCGCTTCAAATATTTAATATTGCAGTAGTTGGTGAGTTAAACCAGGACAAGTTTTCAACTTTACTATTTCGTATCACAGTTTATCTTGAGGAAAAAAGAAAAAGAACAAAACATCTAAAAATCTGATCATATATGTGTGTATATATATATATATATATATATATATATATATATATATATATATACATAATGGAGTCCCCTATTCACCCACTCATCAACACACACAGCCCAAACCGCAGAACCTAGAGATATGAAGTTTCGAGGTTTGCTTTCCTTTATGCTGTAGGCACCCAGTAATAAGGGATATTTTCCAAAATTCGAAAATCAAGATGGCGAAAAGACTAAAATGTCTTTTCATTGAATTCTCGACAGTGCTTAAACCTGTTGATATATCGAAGTTATTTATGCTCTACAATGAAGCGTTCAAAAATATATTCGTAGTATTTAATATTTAGATTTTTCGAATTTCGAAACATAATGGGGTGAAAAGCCGTAATACTGGTTTTCCATTTATCCTCTATAACTCTTAAACCCGTTCAGGTGTTGAGGTAATCTTTGCTTCAGAATGAAGCTTACATATCCCTAAAAAGTATTTAATGATATTTGTATATTCAACCTCTATGCGTATTAAAAAATAAACGTTGTTTCAATTAGTTATCGGTATGTCCTTAACCTGTTGAGCTACCGCAATGATTTTTAAAATAGAAATGAAGCTTACGTAAATACCTAAAAACTGTTTCATGATTTTTCAAAATTCGACAATTTAGTGGGTGGAATCATACAAAAATAAGGTGTTATAATGTAAATGATTTCTTCGTGGTCCTTGTTTTTCAGGAGTTCTGAAACATTTTACATTATAACATTTTATTTGTATATGACTCCACCCACTAAATTGTCGAGTTTTGAAAAATCATGAAACAGTATAATATAAAATGTTCCAGAACTCCTGAAAAACAAGGACTACGAATTTGGCGTAGCAGTTTAAAACACTGGTACGAGAATTTTGGTTCGAATCCCGTGTATTGCAAGGCGACAGGGAACTCTTGCAATATTATATACGCACATATTAGTGGTGGGTGGCAGAATAATTAATTTTCTATTCGAAGTATGAAAATTTATGTTTGGCTTCACTTTACTGTGTAGGCACTCACTAAGGGGGATGAAATAGGGTAAAACGTGTTTACTCGTATCCTCAGCATTTTATAAACTTGGAGACGTATCGTTATGCATTGCGCGTGAGAAGTTGTAAAATGTGTTTTCGCCATGCCCTCGGTATCTAAAGCTGTCAATATAGTTTTTCCTTCAATAATTCCACGCTATCACAGTAACGACCAGGCAGCTTGTGTGCGTGTGTGTGTGTTTATATGTGTTTATATATATAGCGTGGACCAGAATTAATGTGCCAAACTCCGGGACGGGATTGTTCATGTAAGATAAGGTGGGTTTACACTGACCAACACTATTGTGTAATGAATATTAAGGTAACTACACGACATTGACAGCAAAATTTTGAAATACTATTTGTTTTAATACTAGAAAGTATAAGAGATGGGTCCATAAAAATTGGCATACAGCTCTAAGAATCGGAGTAAATAAATCTTTTAAAATGTGGTTGACGCAACGCTCCCGCCCACGCTGCTTATGTATGGGTTATTATGTAAGTAACTTTTAAATACTAAGCAGTAGTAAACTATTCGATGCATATAATCGCTTATCGCGCGAAATGAAGGGGAAAGTACCTCTTGTGTTAATTCACTCTGCTAAAATGTTTTCGAGAAAATACGAATCAACAGACGAAGACGCATTGTAAGCTCGCAGAAGTAGGCAATACAACGGCTTTCTGAGTCATGCTAATTGTATATTTGTTTGTAGACATATGTCTACATATATTCTGTATATACCGCTGCATCTTATAGTGTACAAAATGGTTTCAAATTTAAAATTTCGTTGCTCGAATTTTATCGCGAGCAGATATTTGCTCCACACTGTGTCGGTGTCTCACCTTCACATCGGCAGCTCTGCATCATGCCAGTGTGTCTTTTATTTAGACACGTTTATAATTTGACTGCACCAATCAGAATAAGATTATTGTGACTCCGTACGTCTGTAATTTGCCAAGGCAAGTGAGAGAAGAAAATTATCCAATCACAGAAGACGTAGCAGAGCTGCAGACGTGCACATAACGCATTGAAACCAAATGATGCAAAAAATCTTCTCATCATAAAATTGTGGCTTTACCAATGTGTCTTTGTGTAGAGGCGTCACTTACTTGACTGTACCAATCATAACAAGGTTACTGCGACACCACACGTCTGTGATTAGTGGGTACAACCACAAGACGCTGAATCTCATCGTTGACCACGAAGCAGAGTTGTTGGTGTGCACAAGTTCGTGCACAACTATTTTGTGATGACTACCGGGCTCTAGAATGCGTATCGCTAGAGACAGGAAAAATTCGCAGGTTCACTGACCTGTAGGCTAGTCTCCAAGAACATCCGTGAACTGAAGCCACGGTCGTAGAAGAACAGGTCTGGACACTCGCCTATCTACCGTACCAATGCATTTTGCTTGACCCCCTTGTTGTTTAGCTGTAGTTCGTAAGTTACCGAGAATCTTGTGGTTTATTGGCGCTTTAGTTTGGGTGGTCGGACTCAAACTCCGCCCACTTTTTTCCATTGTTAAATTGATATAGTACATAAAGATTGCTGGAGCATTTTCTTAAATTTGTGAGCGAAGGAAGTATTTCATAAATATATAAAAAATACGTTTTGATAAATTGTTTATCTTAGTGGACAGGAAGTGGGCGGAGTTTGAGTCCGACCGCCCTAACCGAAGCGCGAATAAAACAAATATTCTCGGCAACTTGGCGAACTACAGCCAAACAACAAGGGGGTCAAGTTTCCAGGCGAGTGTCCAGATCTGTTCTTCTACGACCGTGACTGAAGCAGACAACAGATGCTCATTAGCTGCTTGCTGTTTAAGTGATGTACGTGTGTATTAGTTACATTTACATTATTGGCTCAGAGACTTCCAGGAGGTGTCAAATAAGTCAAAGATCAATAGCTAAAGAGACACAAACTTACAGTTGATGGAATTATAGCTTGTGTCCAAATGAAAATGCGAATTTTTCAGGTCTCTACGTACCGCCTTTCTTCGGAAGACATTTTTCGGTCGTGCTGTATTTCATGTTGTTACTTTTCTTGTGAAACATTAAGAGGTGACAAAATTAGTTCGTGAAAAGTATGTTTGAAATCCCAACACAGGTTTCCATTTTTCATAGTCTTGAATCCGGTCGGTATTTTTCGCTATACGGCACTCTGAAAACGGATCTTTTTCAATGCTGAAATCAGGTTCATAATAAACGTTCTGAACTTTTACAAGCTTTCATTTAACTTGTAATGTTTGTATGTTTGTATGTTTGTTCGGGTTAAATCTTGCAAGTGAATTTTAAAACAGTTATCCTCAACCGATTGAGCTAAAATTTTACGTACTAGTTTAGTTTGGAAGACAATGCATGGTTAGATAAGTGACGTCATTCTAAACCGAATATGGTGGATCGCCGAAAATGGCGGACTAGTTATTAAATTCATTGCCTCATTGTTTATACGTACTTATCATAGCATAGTAAGCGTAACGCGCGTTAAGGCCGTAGTCTTTCATTAATTTTAAACAATTGCAAATAACTCTAATATTTTTTAACCAAAAATGCTTTGAAAAAATTTCAGACTGTGTACAGTTATACTATACACAATTTTCCCAGAGCGTTTTTTTTTTTTTAATAATGTACCGTTTGCTGGCAAAAAATTATTTGGCTTCATTTTGGCTTATTTAGACTACAAAATATGAAATATTTAAAGGGCGAAAATCTAAAAATCCATGTGGTGCACTGCAACAGAAAAATTTTGCTACAAACGATGATATATAAGTGTTAAAACTGTAAGAATAAATTTTTGATATATGTATTAATTAGCATTAAAAATATATTTTTGGAACCACTGCAAAACGAAAGAGCGAGGCCTTAAGGCGTTTAAAAAAATGTATAGCCTAATCGCAACTATCTGCAACGCATTTCATTAGTAGGTAGAAAGCCCGTTTAATTCGAAGTCTTGGTTGCTTGTAAAAAGTGTTTACTGTCGTGATGAAACATAACTTCCTGTTATTTTCACCGACGCAGAGCAGTGCAGGAGCAGAGCAAGTAAAATGGTTCTTCACTTGCATCTCAAGTCACTGTTGAACTGAAAAGTTCCAGTGCTGTAACTGCGCACGCACGAACCAAGCAAATGAACTTAATTTGTGCCGAAGTATTTGATAGGCGCATATATAAAACTATTTGTGCTCATAACGTGACCTCTTGCACACCTGTGTGTTAGTATTTACATTCACTTCAGCGCAACTAGATACAGAGCAAGTGAACATTTAGCGTTGCACAAAAAAGCGATAATTGATCGGCCCCCAGATGAGTACCAAGCACCGACAGAATGCAAGAGCGAGAGAAATGAGATTACCGTGAGAAAATTCACCGGTCAGTGGATATCTCCGTCACTAAAACACGTGAATGACTGTGTGCGCCCTAGCTGTAATCGAACTCAGATCGTAATGATCGGAAATGAGGAAGTGAAGAGACTATGGTCAGCACTTAACATCTAGGTGTTAAGCGCTAGTTACGAGGGACATGATGTGAGCCTGTAGCAGCACCGGAATGAAGGTGCAGGGGAAACGGGAGATTCCCGAGAAAACCCGCCGACCAGCGACATCGTCCGGCGCACGTACAAAAATCCGTGGACTGACCCTGCCTGGAATCGATCTTGGTTTGCCTTGGTGGGAGGCGAGTGCTGTAACCACTGCGCCGATCGCGACCATGTCATGATTGGAAGAGGGTGTTCCGACCATTCTTCCTTTGAGGCTCTATGATCATACACGATAAAGTTACGTTGCTCTAAATCATGTGGGGGGGGCGGCATCGATTTTCAGCAAGTGCTGAGTAAGGAAATAATACGATATCCCAAAAATTAAAAGCCTAACTTGAGTTTCGCAGCACAAGAACGTAAACTTTTTGGTACACTTTACCACAAGTACAAATATTCGGTCATTATACGAAAAACACTTTGATGAGTTCAGGTAATTTTTCAACTTCTTTGAAAGCATTACATCATATTGAACAATAAAATTAGCCTTTAAGTCTTAAATAAATCCCAAAACTAAATTATAGTTCGCTTAAAGTACAAAGAACTTTGTTGCTAAAACAGAAACCCTTGCCCCACACAGTTATTAACTACAATGAAGTTAAATAGTTTTCTTTTATTATATGGAGTAAAATATTGTGATGTGTAATTTTGTTACCAATCTGGATTTGAAGTATTGTGTTTTATTATCGCTGTGTACTTACGACTTTTTGATTTATATGCGGTATACTAGAAGCAGGCACACATACATTTCTGAGGTTAAAAAAAGTCTGTGCACCAGACGAACTCAAACCATGCTGAAGTCATAAACATGAAAATTGGTGAATTTAACAAATGCGAAAAAAACTGAGCCTGTGGCCATATTTTGTGTGTTATTCATACGTTTGTAAGCTTTCATTCGACGTCCCAGTACGACAGAAGTCCTGTTGTATTGGGAGGATTTTCGAGCGACGGAGGATTTGTTCGCCATGTTGTGACGTCACGACAGATGTCTTTCATTTGTGTGACCTTGACCTTGCCTTCAATATTCAGATTTTTTACAGTAAATTACTCATTTTTAACTATATCATATTTGAACAATTTCTAAGTATACCTAAAGGCAATATTCAGCACCATCTAAATATAGTATGTTTGTAGTATAATCAAGTAAAATAATCAGATACATCATCCTCTTAACCACTTTGAAATTGTTATAGCTAAAATTAAGATACTTGAATTATGCTGATTAACAGTTTAGACGTTCTACTTGTCACACAAACTTATATTTTGAATGTTGAGGTATACAGTGTTCGCCATCTTATCGCTTACGCACGCCAGCCTGCCATCTTCACAAGTCAACCAAATGGATTTTGTTTCGCCAACAAAACCATTTAGTCTGTCGAAAAACAATTGTTGGTTCAAAGCACATCACTTATAACTAACAATATTATTTTGTTGACTCGTTGTAACGAGTTTTTTGTTTACACAAGATATTTATTCGACGTCCTGTAGTAACCAAATATACGATTGGCACAAACAAAGTGCGTTTAAATGAATGATTTGGTTGAGGGAAACAATTAAATTTGTTTGGAGGATTCCAAGCTTGGTCTTACCAACAAAATATTGTTTAGCTGAAGCAAACATCACCCAACAAATATATTTAGTATAATGAACCAATTATTTCTCTCATTGTTAAACCGCCCAAACAATATGGCAAGTCATAGTTTTGTTAGTATCCTGTGAAATAAACTATATACGCGAATTTAGTTTACAGAACATTTTAAGAAACGTAATACAATAATTGAAGAAAATAAGATAAAGTAGCACACAAAGTTCAGCTGAAGAAACCCGCCGTACGCGAGCGACTCATCCTTATGCTTACTTATGTGACCACTCTTATTACAATTATTGTTTTGGGCTCCACTTTACCAAAACGTTTTCCTGAGATAAAATAAACGCCATAACAGTACTATAAAAACTTATATTTCTGCACATAACTCCTGGTTTTTTAATACGTATACAACTAAGTAATAATTACGAAATTGTAACAGGCTTACCCATGATTCCTACTTATTCCAGTATGATTTGAATAACACGTGAACGCTAAACCATTCGTTTGATGTCATTGCTCATTTTTGCCTGAATAGCAAGGAAGTATATCCTGTAAATGAAAAAAACAGATTTTCTTACGTTAAACACCAGAGATATTTCAATTTTGAACCACTGTAATATATCTTTGTCACAAAAATAAATTTTATTTCGAGTATACGCAGTACGTATATTAATGGCAACAATTAAATCTCGTTACCGTTAAAATAGTTTCTTAGTAATCTGTATGATCAACTAACTGGCCCCCAGATACTGGGTTTTCAATTTAATGTGACAATACTTCTGAAACAAAAATGGTTTTTAAAAGTAGTAAATGGTGAATTATAGGAATGGTCATTAATAACCGTCTTAGAAACATACTGAAAATAAATTTGCATCACTAAGTTCTTTGGATACCCCGTTCTGTCCCTGTACCACGTTTTGTCACCACCCCCAACCCTCGTTCGTCTTTTTTTTTTTTTTAAAGCAAAAACCTTTGCGGGCACAAGTACCATTTCTTTTCCTTCGCTTAATATTTTTGGGTACTTTGTTTTGTCGTTCTACCCCACTTTGCTCCATTGTTTTGCAGCTGCCTGCGGGCGAACAAACAACTCCGCACTGGATTTTTTTTTTTTCACAAAATAGTTTGGTATGCCGTTCTGCCACTCTACCCCGTTTTGCCACTCCCCGCCCCCACCTCCTATCACCCAAAATTATTGCTCTGCAGAAAGCCTTAATGGGCGCACACACTGCAGCTAACAGAAGTTTCATTACAATCGAATGAATGGTAAATGAACTCATGTAATACGAACAACAAGCATTCAGATTTATATTATTAATTTACTTTTTTTCAAGCTAAAATTTTTAAAAATTGTTTTATTTACTGAAAATGGATGGTCCCCAAATATAACTATTTACAAAAAAAATATTAGTAATACGGTTTTTTTTCTGTGCTCTAAACAAAATTTCTCTACCTCAAGCTTAACAACATTAAATAATTAGTTTTCTTTCCCGTGCAGAAAGGCTTACTTTTTACCACTAAGAGTTATGAATGGAATATGAATAACAATACAGTGTTGAACATAACGTTGTATTCAAACGTTTGACAAGTGCATTATAGTAATGTTTTTTCCTCTTTCTCAAATGTAAGTTTTAGAAGTTAATACGTAATTGTTATCTTCTGTTTTATACAACACGAATTATTGCGTAACCGTTGTGACAACCAAAAAATTTAGTACTTGAAATGTTATATTTCATCGCAAATAATGAACTATTTTTAATTACGATTTGGCTGATTTTAAAACATGTAACAAAATGCGGATGAAGTTCATTTACTTTTCATTTTCGTTTACATCTTAATTTATCTACACGTTCTATACACCGTTTACGTTTAATTTGTTTTGTTGTAATTGTTTAGATATGTTCTTGAATATGGTTACTTAATTACAGAGACATTAGCTAAATTAAGGACAACCGTTTTATGTGTATTCGTTAAATCTGTAGATGATCATAACAAAACCCATATTTTAAAACTAATAACAACAGTAAACTAGCATCAAGATAACTCATTCGGAAACATGTAGGTTATAGTACTGATAACTCAGAACTTACTGAGGAACATAAAATGTATTAACTAAATTTTTTTGTATCTTTATATCAGATATAAAAGTGATATAATATTATCGTTAATGAAGTTACACAAGAATTAATTGGCAACGATATCATTATTTTGTCCGGAATCAATCTTAAAGCCCAGTGGTAGCAAAGGTAACAACGTTTAAGTCTCGGACCGGAGTCATCACCTAGTATGATGCAATTGCTATATCATTTTGACTGTTTCCAAAAATATTCTTATCAGAAAAACATATTGCAAAGAGAAAACTTGGAAAATTCCATATTATTGATGGATAAGAACACCTAGCATTGTTATATATGTTTAATTCTAAATGGTTTAAAACCCTGCTAAAGTAACAATTTTGGAATACAGACTTATTTCTGTTTTTTTCTTGTTTTGTACATTTTTTTAATTCTTTCACAAAAATTTTGCAGTGCACTTTCGCCTATGTGTTTTTTTTTTTTTTTTTTAATCTGCATTGCTCCAATCGAAATTGTAAGCGACCATGCATCGATCATGTCACATTTATAAATTCCCTGATTTTATTTTTAAGTTCTTGCCAACAAGATCTAAAGAAAAAAGGGCCGATTAAATTTAGATCTAATAAACACTTACCTAAATGATTCACATAGAGACGGAGCCAAGTTATTTTTTTTTAAATTGTTACTGAAAATATGGCAATATTTGTATTGTATGAAGCAAAGTTACAAACAGACTTTTCTTTAATAATAATTTTCAGTGTTTTCAAATTACAGTGGGCCAACTTAATACCAGAGAGTTGCGGCGTGTTTTTGAAGACGTCGTGTTAACCCTCTTGTCTCTCTCTCTCTCTCTGTCCATCTATATATCTCCCTCTGCCTTTTCCTCTCCTCCTAGCCACGTTCATAACCACTCCCAAGAGGCCATTTCACATCAAATAAACGTCTTCCCAGAGGAGGCAAGGAAACACGCCCCTTGTCGGCTGTCACATGCCCCCTGAGGTCGCCGCTTGCGGCAAGCTGTGGCTCGGTAGAGTGGCATGCCACCTGCGTGCTAGAAGATCAAATCTCTCCTCAGGTGATCGGCTGACATAGCTTCCTTACCACCAACAAGCACTCGGCGAGCGATATTAGTGGCTTCGTCTTTGTGTATGTGTGTACTCTGTACCTGTCAAAGGAATTCCTTTGCTACCGACGCCAAGTGATATCTCCTATAGCATTTAGAACTTCAATACCGATTATCAGTATGTTACATAGACGTTATTTATGGCAAATAGTTATTTTCTAAAGGACTGAATTAGGTTTTTCGTTTGCACTATAAAAACAGAGCAAAAACACTGTGTTGTGCCACATATTTTTGTATTGAATTCTACGTTTATACAAATGCACAATTATGATAGTTATCCTTGTAAATTAAATACAAAGCCCATATTTACGGTACGACATGTTTTCTATTATGTGTAGTACGTTGTCATAATTCGTAATAAAAATTAAATGAGTCGTAAAACGGAGATATAGTTAATCACATAAATTGTTCTTAATACATATTTTAAGTACATTTAATTACTGCGTTTTATAGCTAGCGTCTCAAATGTCTATTTTTTTACTTACCTAATACATTTATGCAATGGCGTTTCTTAAGGGTTTGTTCCTGAGTTTTTTTCAGACTGGTGCCAATAACTCAAATATTTTTCAACCAAAAGTTTTGAAAAAATTTGAGTCAATGTGCGTTCACACGATGCACAATACTTTGGACGCATTTTTTGAAATAATGAGCCATTCGCCAGCAAAAAAAAAAAAAAATCCTTAATTTTTGCTTATTTTCACGACGTAAAACGTGGTACTTTAGGTAATGAAATCTAAAAAACTGTTCAGTATAATTCTACAAAAAAATTCAGCTACAAATTATAACATATAAGTGTCAAAATCATGCAGCGAAATTTTGATATGAGTATTAGGTAGCAATAAAAAAAATATTTTCGAAATCACTGCAAAACTCCGTAACAAGGCCTTAAGTCTACAATTGTTAGTTTTTAAGAGTGTTAAAAAACGAATTTATTTTAAACTCATAAAAGGGTTCCTTAAAATGTATGTGAAGTTTTTGTGAATAACCTCCGTGAAAGTATTGCTCTTTGCGAAAGATTTTGTTTTCATTCGTGGTAAGTTTTGACAAGTTAGCATAATTCAATATGTCCCACTCAATGTATTAACATACCTCTAAGTTTCACGGATTAGATGGATTAGAGACAGCTTAGTTTTTCAATAAACTTATGACTGTAATTTTGCACTACTTGCAACATTAAACATAATCGTATGATACCAAATATTCAGTAGATAATTCGAAATTATACAGAAATGCGGTTTCCAAAATTGTTGTACTACAATTAGAGTTAAAGCTGAAATTTTATACCGTCAAATGTCTTACGTGTTTACCTGTTAACGATCGTCTTCTCAAATTTTTGGGCCCTTTCAGAGTATTTCGCAGATCAAAAACGTACTAACAACATGATCACGGAATTTGCAAACAACCGTGTAAGCATCTAAAACTTTTGTAGTAGCCAATTTATGTCACCACGTATTTGAAAGAAGTTGTGTGATATCGGTAAATATCAAGAAAACTCAAATTTCTCAAACATAGATTACAAATCTTTAACCTAACTTACAGTGAGAGAAACGTTTCGTTAAGTCAAATAAATATACACGGCGCTACTAAATAACTTGTTCGTATTGCAACAATTCGTTATTTATGTTACTTAAAGTAACTTCATTGTCATTATGTTTATATATATATATATATAGATGCCTATATATAAATCTAGGTGTATAAGTATGTTCCGTATGGACTCCAAAACGACTGGAGCGATTGTGATGAAATTTTCAGGCAATCTTCAGATTAGCCAAGCAGGTGATCTTTTGAAGTTTGGTAGCGATTAGATCAACGGATTTTTTTGCAAATTTTATGTTATATTTTCCTTACAAATTAGTTAAATAATAAATAATAGTAATCAATGAAATAAGTAGGATCGAGATCTTGAAGTCGGGCGGCATGTCAATAGACTTAAACTCTTGGCTACATATAATTAGTGCTACCCGTGTCGCTAGTGTGTGTGTGTGTGTATATATATATATATATATATATATATATATATATATATATATAAACTTACATTTGTCTCTACATAGAGTTTCATTTTCAATTATTTATCAAACGATGAAATGCCGAGTATAAAACCGGGATTTTTCTTGGCTGACTGAAAATCGTACATAATCACTCAAGGTTGGAGTAAAGTAAGCGATGTTGATTTACTCATGCTTATGTGTTATAGACACACAAATATACGTATACAGGATGTCCAGATAAAACCACATAACAAGAACACCACGCGAATCCTGGACTAAATTGGGGACGGATATGTTTGTGGCAAACTGTTGTGCAATTACATTTTACATGTATAATGTGGCAACATAGCACTGCATTCTGTCCCCTCTTGCGCTAAATAGATATCTTAATTATATTATTACTACTGTTCTGACCTGCATATTGTGGGTGCTGTTAAAATCCTGAGCAGTCCAAACCTGATTCTGCAGTTACTTGACAGAACATACATAAAATATTGATTGGACGCGGAGGGCAAGAGGGGATATTCTCCGTGCAGCGTTGCCACAATGTGCACCAACATTTTGCCACTTACATTTTCGTCCCCAATTTAGCCCAGGATTAGCGAGATGTGCTTCTTATGCGTTTGTATCTGGACGTCCTATATATATATAATAGTGTTCAGTTAATAACACGGATATTTAACCAAAATTTACACGGATCTTAAAACTTATAGAAACGCAAGAACTTTATGAGGATAAATCATAGACACGTCTATGAATAGCTAAAGATGTAGAAAACTCACCTATATAGTGTCATCGTTGTATGGTTTTTTATGACTACATAAAACCTCAAAATGGCGCCTTTCCAACTAATTATACACAAAAAGACGGTACCAAAAAATGTTCCTACTGCGTGAAAATTGTACTCGTTACACCTTTTAGTGAATCACCAACATTAAAAATCCAATAAATATACGAAATAACTGGATGAAATGTATTCATCGCCCTTAAGGAACCATCCCTGCTTCGCTTGGAGCTATTTTGGGAAACTGTGCATTGTGAAGCTTTGGATTATATGCCAGAGAGAGTTTTCCTCTGGATGACATGTGGATGGCTTGTATTCCGATCGCAGTTATCGGTTGCCTGCCAAGAGTCTATGAACAGACGAAAATTTAGGCGGAAGTTTAGTTGTATTATACGTCTTCGGGTGGTCAAGAAATAGGAGATATAAACAAGTTTTTTGAGATTCGTGATTTACATAAAATTAAACTTGATACCGCTGCCATAATTTTCCAGTTGCTACACATTTTTTAATGAAAGCAACAATTACTCCACTTGTTAAATGTGCACACAAAATAAATTGTCGTAATTAACAACTTGATCTCACATTGTATCAATTGCTTCTTATGTTTATTTTAAATAGGCCATACACATTCAATTCTTAGAAGGGATTCGAACTCAGAAATATTTTTGAAGACGAGTTTCTGAAATACGTGCACCCACTCAATCGTATTAGTAAAGCCTCACATGCCAGACATTCTCATCCGCACACTAATTTGTTTATTGCGTGTACTTATATTATACTTAGATCAAGTTATTTGTATTAGGGATAGCATATTGTTTAATATGATGATACGGCGTGTCACAACTAAATATTAAGTTAAGTTGGTGGAAATCTGTTTGAGTAGTTTTCAGTTGACAGACAGAAGCAGTTATGTTTCAAAGCACAGACATTTCCGTTCTAAAACAAAGTATTTTTAGGACATCCTTCGTGACCTATCGTGTCATGAAAAATGTTATGCTTTGAAACTTAACCGCTTCTCTCTGTAAAAAGAGAAGTTGAACTCCTTTACTTCTGAACTAATTTCGTGTTCATTTGCCTTGTGTTTTAGGAGCTCCTTCGAGTGAGAGGAAATAAACGAAACAGACTGCTATCTCGAAAGAAATTCATCTGGAAGTTCCTGGACGTCACATGCATCAAGGCCAAAAATGGCCAAAGCTAGCACTTCGGGCGGACGGTGGTGATCTACTGAGAAGTTGCGGCTCGCATGTGTGGAGTGTGGTGCGTGGTGAAGACATGCGTGGTCGCCGCGGCGACAGGACTCCTCCAGGGGCGTGGTAGGACGGGACGTGCGGGTGGCAGCAGTACCATGGCGGCCCTCTGAGGAGGGAGACTGCTGCCCCGACGAGGAAGACATGCTTCTGGTCTGCTCGCTGGTCGTGTCCCTCTGGTTGCACGTGGCGCTCCCGTCTGACGGCGCCAAGCTCAGCACGCGCATCGTGCAGACCAGGTACTGGCCACATTACTATACACAACCGTACGGTAACTTGATACATTCTGGAAGACCTTCTTTTAGCTTGGATCTGTTTGCACACAAACTATGTATCCATCCACCAAACGTCAACAATAACATTGCCAAACTGACGGCTGCTAGCCGACGCACATTGTGCATCCGCCGCCACTAACTACGTCACTTCTAAAATATTATAATAAATGCTAAATATAGCCAAATTATACATTTCATTTCATATCCTGAAAATGAACATAATATGTACATATTCCATTAAACAATTTTCTATATTTTAGCTGCTGTTCATAATATACAGAAGAATTATTTCTACTACATTAATGCCAACCATCCTCGAACTATCGTATAAGATACGTGTTTAACTTACTTTTAAAATTATTATTACGAACAATTTTCATACTCGTAAACGCGTAACAACCAAAATACCAATTATTTCATTTATCTCACCGTATTGCTTTTTTATTTGCTTACACAGTTGTATGGTAATGACGGAAGTATTCCTAGTAATTTTTTTCAACAGTTCGTTTATAAAAGTATCAACTTGCCGTACGACGGTTATGCCGTCAGCTGCTCTTACTTGTGGCACCAAGATTACTTTACAGAAATTTTCATTTCGTGTGTTGCAGCTCTTAATATAGAAATCACCAGTCAAATGTGTACTTTGGACAAAATAAGTATTTCGGTCGCATGGTTACTTTTTTTTAAGTCAAATAACTACGTTCGTACAATTGCGTGACTTGGGTCAAATAGTTACTTTGGGACAATTGTACAATTTGTTAGGAATAGAAGTCTACTTTGTGTGAAATGAATACTTTGGCGACAGATTGGTAGTTCGGGACAAATGGGAAGTTTGAGGCAAGTGGGTAGTTTGGGTAACTGGTACTTTAGGTCAGGTGGAAACTTTAGGTCAAGTGAGAAATTAGGTTAAAATGGATACCTGGGGTCAAATGAGTACTTTGGGTCAAATTAGTACTGTGGTCAAGTGGATAGTAGTGTCAAATAAGTTATTTGTGTCAAGTTCGTAATTTGAGTGTGTTGGGCAGTTTGAGTTGATTGGGTGTTGTGTGTAAAATGAATGCATTAGGTTAAAAGAGGACTTTGAGTCTAAAGGTGACTTTGCGGCAAATTAGTACTTTGAGCCATTCGGGAACTGCGTGTCAAATAATTACTGTTAGTAAAATAGAAGTACGGGGTCTTCGATGTGGTAATTCTGTCAACAAGGTTCATAGTGTTTTGAGAACTCCTGCGACACTGACTCTCCCTGGTTCGTCTCTAAATAAGAAAAATAACGGTGAATCAAATAAATACACTGTCTTAGAGAGCCGAAAGCCCTATTAAGACTAACCTTGTTGACAGGGTTGCACATCAAAAGCTGCGGCCTTCTAACATTGGTGGAACGGTGCTGCTTCCAAAGTAGTTGAGATCGCAACCAGGCAAGAAATGCTTTTTCCTGGCATTCTGAGGCACTCTGCCACTCCCAAGGACGATGCTCAGGCCAACAACAACAAACATAATATGCTAACATCACGGCCGTGGAAATATACGTACAGATATAGGCCTGCATACCGTAATACCGGTAAACCGTTAATGATTAATTCAATCGTTTTAAAGATCTTGTCAAAAATTTTAATAAAGATTGTGCATTATTGTGCTCTCGCGCATTAAAGTTGAGTACGAAATACTTACGTATACACTGTGTTTGTTACTTACTCTACTCTATTGATAAGTGGAGGAATAGTACAAATTGCTTAAAGGAAAAACTCTGATGTTAAAAAGTGCTAATGAGTTATGTGTATTTCGTCGTCTGTTTGAAGAGCCAGTATTATTACGAGCTGGACGTGTATGATCATGTCCCTCAACGTTTCACTATTTTTCGACTTATCCTCTGTGTTAAATTTTTCATAGCGATAACCTGAAACATGGCCTGTTAAAAATGTTTTTCCTGTAATTTTGTCAACGATTCACAAGTAAGTTCGTAGAAATAACGCGTTTTCTTCACGTGTGACGCAGTAATGATTCCGTGGTACAAGAGGTTACAAATACATATTAAACAGGCAAGGCAGGCTAGTTAGTGAGTATCTCCTATTAATTACATAGCATCTTTCTTAAAGCAATATTTAAATGTGTTATCCACCGAACATAGCTACAAGTTTATTTCTCAGATATGCTTCTGGCCAGTTCTACCATATTTGTTTCAGTATGGCAAATATTAGTTGGTTAGCTGGTAAAACTGGAATCTGAAGAATATTACAAAATTTATACTGCTTTTGACGATGCCTACACCGTGATTTATAATATTTACAATAACAGAAGTGGCCCAATTACCAGTAAATGGCGGGGCCGCGGTGTCCGAGGGGTCAGACCTATCGCCTCCCACCAAGGCGATCCGGGTTTGATTCCCGGCGGGGTCGGTCCCGGATTTTCGCACGTGGGAATCGTGCCGGACGATGCCGCTGGTCGGCGGGTTTTCTCGGGGATCTCCCGTTTCCCCCGCCCATTCATTCCGGTGCCGCTTCATACTCACCTCATGTCACCCCTCACCCTCGCTAGAGGCCTCGATGTTAAGCGCTGACCAAAATCTCTCACTCACTCACCAGTAAATGGTGACAGAATACAACTAATTCCAGCATGAGACCCAAAATTAGAATATGTAGCATCATGTGCTGACCAACTATTGATGTCGCCATTCACAAGCTTTCCTTTATGGAGAAGATTATCTGTTTTAAAAAGCCATTAATTCTCTTCAATCGAAGCGTCCTTCATACTATGGTCAGGTTCTGAAGGTAGTGAAGAAGGCACAAGAAATATATTATTTTCCTTTGCTGACTGTGCGACATGTGGAAGGAGACGATAACTATTTGGTAGGGGTGAAGTTCGGCAGGCATTTTCAGTTTTGAAAAGCAGAGAGGTTCCATAGAAACTCTTGGTCGTATATCAAAGGGCGCCTGAAGAATTGTTATATTATTATAAGGTATAGAGGTCGTAACTGCAGCAAATTTTGATCTTAGAAGCTTCTCGCCATTTCCATTGCCTTTTTTTAGTCATTGCAAGTTTGGCTGTCGAGGATTTTCGTCTATGTCTCTTTTGTCGCTCGGTGTACTTACCAGTAAGAATTCAGACGTAAGTAATAATTCCAAATATTTAATTACTAGGGATAATACGAATAACTCGGTGAAGTTAAGTCTGTGTAAGAAATTTTACATACAGGTCCGCTCAGTTCGCCGTCCTCAGTCCCACATATTATGAAATTATACCAATCTACTGCAATAATCACATAAATACGAAATTTCACATGAGAGAACGTAGTGCATAGTGACATCAATCGTGTTGAAAGGAATTGTGCAATCGTGCTTCTCAGAAGACAATATTATGAAGCACAACAATGCGATACAATTCATTCAACAGTATAGTAAAATTACAGGCTTTTATTTACTTCATCGCGTGAAGCACAAAACATAGAGCCTTAATAATTCATGTAACTTATGTCAGTCACACAGCGTCAAGCTAATTTACTATCTTGTCGAATACTAAAGGATGTTACAAGGCGACAGTAGAAGATTCTGGCATTTACCTTTGAACAGAGTACGTCACAACCGCAAGCAACCACTCCTCAGCTCTAACGGGTATTAGCAGGGATTAAAAAATAATACATTCCGGAATACAAAGTTTAAATAACATGTTATTGAAATGTTTGGATTACCCAACCCCATCTAACGACTGTAAGAAACAATTGCAGTACACGTTACGTTCAGAATTTATTTATACTACAGATTATTATGTTCTCATTAAGAAAATTACCGTTATAATTTAGCTCAGCACACATATTATTTGAACATTTCGTTCTGTTTCAAATTATTTTATTTATTTATCCTATCAGTGTTAGATATTTAAATATTTAGTTAGCAAACAAAAAATTTATATATACATAAATGTATAAAGGCTCTAACTACTTCTCGGAGAATATCACAAATACATTAGCCGTAATTATAACATTTTTTATCCGCTCAGGACATAGTAAAATGTAAATATAATAATATAAAATTTGCCAGTTCAATGGCAATAATGGTTAGATCAATGGGCTCACAAGAACAGAGCTCCCTATTTAAGTAAATTTTTTATAAAATATCCAAAGTAGCTTGTAAGTAACTACCAACCTTTGATGCCTACACAAAACAGAAATTTTACGCTCTCTTATTTTTGAATGTTTTATTTAGATATGAACTAAGTACCTTTTTTTTTTTTTTTTTGACAGACTTATTGAATGAAGCAGTATTTCATAGAAAATTTATGTTACAGATGTATTTGTCAAGATGTAAATTGGAACCACATCTTGTGAAATAATGCTTTGAATACTTTCAAATGGATATCCATCGAAATATTCCACGCACATTTAACAAATAACGTTATTACGAAACGGAAATTCTGAAAACAGAACGGACGAACCAGGAACTGCTGTCATGCTACTATCAGAATTAAAATACAGGAATTAAGAATGAACATTCACTGTTTACAAAGAGAATGCTACGCTGTAACAAGTTGTAACTGAAGTAAGTGACATACTATGACTAGAGACGGTACACTGAGAAAAAAACTTTGTTGGTGACAAAATTTGTTTGAGTCAACCAAATCATTTGTTCGTATAAGGGCAAAGAAATATTTGTTTGCTCGTACCAAATTATTTTGTTCCCTCGATTTGTTTGAGGCAAATAGCTGAATTTTGTTAGCAGTACCAAATGTTTAGCTGGTCATAAAAATATTTCGTTGGCCATATCAAATGCACATGCAATATTTTAAGAACTAAAAAAATTATATTTTATAAAGTTGAAAAATTGCTAAAATTTTAAGAGCTAAACAAACAAAAGTATGGCCGCGCCGGGATTTGATCCATTATCACTTTACTTAACACTTGCATTGCATAACCTAACCAACTGAGCTACGAGTGCTTCCAAGACAGCGAGATTGTTATTTGTATAGGAATAGTTAAGTCGTGCACAGCAGGGCCGCAGCATAAAGAATGTGTCGTGGAGCTGCGGTGTTTTTCAAGTTTATAGTATTTTCTTTTGTGACCAATCGAATTAACCACTTTGAAATTGTTATAGCTAATATTAAGATACTAGAATTATGCTGATTAACAGTTTAGACGTCCTACTTGTGGCACAAACTTATATTTTGAATGTTGAGGTATACAGTGTTCGCCATCTTACCGCTTACGCACGCCAGGCTGCCATCTTCCGCAAGTCAACCAAATGTATTTAGTTTCGCCAACAAAATCATTTAGTCCATCGAAAAAAAAATGTTGGTTCAAAGCACTTCACTTATAACTAACAATATTATTTTGTTGACACGTTGTAACGAGTTGTTTGTTTACACAAAATATTTATTCGACGTCCTGTAGTAACCAAATATACGTTTGGCACAAATAAATTACGTTTAAATGAATAATTTGGTCGAGGGAAATAATTAAATTTGTTTGGAGGACTTCAAGCTTGGTCTTACCAACAAAATATTGTTTAGCTGAAGCAAACATCACCCAAACAAATATATTTAGTATAATGAAACAATTGTTTTCTCTCAGTGTAGAAAATTGCGAGAATCTTCTCTGCCAGCGTGCTCTCAGTGCAGCGTCCTTCGCCTTGTTTTATTGGACGATGGTTATGTGGCACGGTTTAGCTGTTAATAGACGAATCACAGATGCCCAGTTTTAGTGCACCAGAATTAGGATTGGGCTATTCAAATAAGGTGTCACCAGTAACGAAATAATAACGTCGGAAATGAATACATTACATTGAAGCCCAGCAAAAGGTCAACTTTTCCCGCAATAAATCACCATCTCTAACTATGTCTTTATTGTCTTAGCACTCGTAATTTTTTAAATCGCAGGTGTAGTGCAACAGTAGACTCCAAGCAGCGGGTATTTTCGGGAAGATTTCGTTTTCCTTATTCGACTAGGAGGGACTGGACTCCACTTTGCTACATATTTTCGAACTCCACTTTTTGCTCATAGGCTGCTGCTCCATTGGGCAACTACTTTAGCTTCACACGCGGGGCGTGGTTACGAATATATTTTATTTCCCTATTACGACCGGAGAGTACCGATGAACTAAGATATCGATATAGTCATATCAATTATAAACGACGTCATGGTATCGAGTACGGCACGTGTGATAAATACATCAACTAATCTGCCGCAAGAAGATTTTCGCAACATTTTCGTTCAGCGCCTTACATGCACATCGGCAGTTCTGCTTCTTAGTTATTGGCAGTTGGTTTTACTCAAGACACGTCACTCATTTGACTGCACTAATCAAGATAAGGTTATTATGACACAGTACGCCTGAGAATTGCCAGTAGAAACCTAAGTCAAGTGAGAGTTAAAAAGCACTGTCCATGAAGCAGAACTGCAGATGTGCACGTAAGGATGCGAAACCAAAATTTGTGCAAAAACCTTTTTCGCCACAAAATCGTAGCTCTAGATTAATCGTTGTCCTTTTTCAGTGTGATAAGCTCATAATCACACCCCGCGTGTTCCTTCATACCTTACAGAGAAACAATTAACTTAGTACAATAAAGAGTGCCTTCTGGTTGGAGATATTTTGAATGTTCAAGGTCTAGAAGTGCACAATCAGTAAAGACAATCCAAGGTCGGGCGCCGTATCCACCATAGCCTCTATGCGCAAGACACTAAACCGTCGTTCAGTTTATTTGTTGTCATCTCGCTTCTATCAGATAAAAGTGTTTTGTGTAGGCCTTCTGATAATTTGTATGTACAGGCGTGCAAATTTCGAGCTACTTCCTTTTTGGCAGTAGGCTAGACTCTACTGGCCTGTGCTTACCCGAACACAATCCGTGACGTAATTGGCTCCGGGCTTTCGCTTCTGTGTGATCCTGCATTACAGGATAGTGAGTTTTTTACAGTTGACCTTATTTCATTGATTGAAAAAGTCCTTGAGACGTGCCACACAAACTGTCGACTAACAGCAGAAGTCATATGAGCACACAGTAACTTGGAGTTCCAGTCTGCTGTCAAATAAAGGTCTATATTTATATGTCCTACATCGGATTTTTCTTGCTTAAAAAGACGCTGAAAATGATTTTTGAACCTGTTTACAACTTCACGAAATGAACTATAAGAATACTAACAGAAGAAAGAAACCACATTTCCGACAAGAATGCATTCCTAACTCCTGCTCGCAAGAGGAGTAAATTAAAAATTGCTGAAAGTGTTTTAAATGGCAGATAAACCACTGTTTGGCGACCAGGAAATACGACGACCTTAACCCTTTTACTGACTGTGCACCATCAAAGAGGAAAGTTGCACACAAGGAGAATTTATGGTCCGAGCTGTTTTCGAGATGAACTAGCGTTCACAGAAGATAAAATATAAATTGTCGATAACATTATTTTTGTTGGTGTGCTTTCGCATGCAAGGATATCAACACAACTCAAACTCTTCAACGGCAAAACTCGAAAAATTATTTTTGCACAGCTGCTTTCAATGCCTAACGCGCACGTCTATAACTCTACTTCATGGTTTTTAGTACAGTGTATTTGTGCAGGGATGTCTGGGACTGTGCAGATCAAAGCAATGCTTCTCCCAGCAGCATACGTCTAGATTTATGGGTGGAACTCTACTACGCTGAGGGTTAAAAACACAACTACACAAATAGACCGCTGCAAATAATATACTTCAAGCTGTTTAACGTTCGCTTGACGTCGTCAGCTACGGGGAACGCTTTTGACCAATAATTAAAATTAAAATTTCTACAGCAGAGTAACCAGTCACGTGACAAGAGAGTTAACTGTTAATGACATCACAAATTTTACATAAAAATGTACTAGTAAATGAAGTTTATTCTATTCCCAAATAACGATGCGTGTTTTGCATGTATCAACATCAAGGTATTGAAACAAGCTAATTCAGAAAATACTCGCGAAACTTTCCTTTTGCAATTCGTTGGTTCTATATCAAAGCGTGCAAGTTCGTTACACTTATTTTGTTTCGACCACGTAATTAATACAGTGTCGTCACTTACGTCACTTTTTTGTGACAAACTGTTAACTTTAGGCTCTACGCGCAACAGTAGTGTTAAAAATCATGCCAGTTCTTGCAGGTTTGTGCTTGTTTGAATAGCTCAGACTCGTCTGGAAGGTTACACGAAAATTGTGACCCATTTCGTAGTACAAATGTTTGTGTTTGTAATGTAGTTGGACTTGAAATCATTCCGCGAAATTTCCTTGTTTCTGCGCATGACAAGCAGCCATGTAGCGCGTTCTCCTGCAGGTGGGTAGTTACGCTCGCCACTCAGTCCTAATTAGATCTACACGACCACCTGTTGAAACCTCCCTTCTAACCGTGTGTAAATCCCTTCATCAATGAGAATGATGCTCTAGAGTCTTGTACCTATCATTCCTCACTGTTACTCACTTTATAGAAATATATTAAATATTTATCAATTTTCGTGCTCTGCAAGTACCCTATACACTTTTTTTTTGCGTTGTTTCGCCCAAGAGTTTTGAAAAATCAATTGTAGAGATGATGGTATATCGCTAAAATGTTTTGTGCCAACATAACCTTGAAAACGCTGTTAGTTGCAACACATATGATTGGGCGATGAATGTCCTCCACCACGTAGCTGTCTACAGACCAATAATATAGATCAAATATTACAATAGTGAGATTCTTATTGGCTCAGTCAAATAGAGCAATAGCCCCAAGAACAAGCTAAATCCAGTAATCTTCTGGTAAGCTGAACGTGTGTTGTAAACCAAGCAAACTGTCAATTTGAAAAACAACTAAGTCAATTTTCTGCCAGAATGAGTTGTACAAAGGTAGTTAATTAAATATGGCGTCTCTCAAATGAACTCGTAGCCCAGTGCCTTGCTACACTCGCAAATAATGGGCAATATGATTTAATAATTCGTGTATTTACATCTGAACTAAATAATACACATAACTTATTGTGGTATAAAACTGACTTATGTTGTTTCTCAAATGAATGATTAATTTTTTGTCGAACAATTTTTTTTTAATTGTGAGAAACATACTTGTGGCCTTAAATAGACAAAACTTTAGTTATTTGAACAAAATAAAAAATGCTATACACCTGAGATTTTTCACCCGGCAAGATATGTAGTATAGTTCAGAACGTATTTACGCAAATGAGATGGAAATACACAAATGCACATCTTGTTAGTCCATCCAAACCTTTACTATATGCACGCCTCCAGGTTTACAAATATATGTCCAAATTTATTTTGAAGTTCCTGAAACAATTTTTACACTGTCGATATTTTTTTTTTTAGTTCATAGCACTAACTTAATAATTTCAAAAAACTGAATAATAGTTTTTAGTTTTATAACTTGATTCTCATAAGATTTTGATGTTATACAGGGGATGAGTTTTGATAAAGGCTTAAGCAGTTTTCGTACCAACTGAGACGGTATTAAATATAGAGTTCGAAATATAATTAATATTTGGTTTATTGACACATTTTGTTTTACGATAATGTTTAAACCAAAACTAGTTGAACATCAGTTGCAAAATAAGTAAGTTCCTCGTTGCAATTTTATTTATGTAATTCATTGCGTTCCTGTGACTCCAAAAATTTTCATTGCTTACAACTTTACTATAGCAACACTATTTTTCTAATAAATAATATATATGCATAAAAATTGTTCATTACTACGGGCAAATAAATATTATGATGTTTCAGTTTTACAAAATTGTTTGGCGGCATTGTTTACATTATAATTTTCGTAACAATTATTAAGGTAACAGATTGGGCAAAAGTTTATGGTATTACTCAATAACTTTGTATAGGTGTATAGTAGTAAGGGGTTATGTATGATGAGATTGACAATATAATAAAATATAAATTTGTAGTGTGTTTTTGGAGACAAAATATTAGCTTGAAGTGTATTAGGTCAGTTTTAGGGTAAAGGTGTTGTTTACATTTCTCTGGAAGACACTGGAAAAACAACATTTAACCTTGGAATAAAGCAGCCCTCTGAAAATAATTAGATGTATTTAAAAAAAAATTAAATGCTGAATTGAATAGTGCTAACAGAAATTAATAGAATAAACTCTGTAGGCGGATTTAATTAGTACTAACACATCCTTTCCTGTGTAATTCAAATCAAAAGTAATTTAAACTTAAATTAATATAGTTTCAAATGAATGTCAGATCAATTAAATGTGAAAATAAATGAAAAATAATTAATTATGAACAAATTAAATGCAAGATATTAGGTGCCGAAAATAAAACTTTAAATAACTGTTTCCACGACGAAAAATTAAAGTTCAAAATAGAAAATTATTATTCCCGTTTACACTAAAACACTTAAATATTCTCTCAGGATTCTTTAAAGTTCCTCGGCTAAGCTCAAATGCGTCTGCACGGTAGGCTTAAGTCCTCTAGAAAAATCAGGACTACTGGTTTTGGATAAGCCATAATAAATCAAATTAAATAAGTCTCTTCCCAAAATTATTTAAAATCCAAATAAAACTTGACGTTTACAATCGATTAAAAGTCAAAAACTGGTGTATAGTGCGTGAAACTAATTAAAGTTGGATTGGCGGCATACCAATAAGCGTCCTGCTGCAAATGGCGTCTTCAAAACGTCCCGCCGCGTCTTCAAAATCTTGCGCACGAATAAATAAAACATAATTAAGGTACGTGGGCTCTTCTCAAACTCCACACGTCCTTCCTAGAACTTAAATTTGGTCTTTGGTCAAAGTAAAGAAATATAAAAATCATTAGGATGGCGCTAGGTATTAACTAGCGTATCAAACATAAAAATTCACGCCATATCGGCTTCGATGTCGGACCAAGACTCTTCCATCTCTCGGCAACCCCCCTCGCTCCCGGCTGTTCTCTACCCTTCGCGATGGTTTACCATAGCGGTATTTAGGTTGGAGATAGTCTTAAACCGAGACGAAAGAGAAAAAACAACAGAAATTAATTAAAAGAAATTAAACATAAAATTACTGTTTTGGATGTGAGTTCTAACAAAAATAAAAAAAAAAATTAATAGATAATATTTAACTAGCTAAGTAACTAATCAGGTAGGAGCGTTCATTAACTAACCTTAGTAATTCAAAGAGAAAAACATTATACATAGATAATAAAAGAAAATTAAAACAATATTAAGTACATTAGGTTAGCATAGCTAAGAAATGAAGGGAAAATATTAATTACATACAATAAAATAAATAACATTAAATTTCAAATATTCTTTTCTATAGCCAAATGCTATAACGTAGAGGGCCCGAGTGAATTGGCCTTGTGATTAGCCTAAACACTCGCCTGGTATTCGGGAAGATCAGGGTTAGATTCCCGGTCTGGCCATCCTGATTTCGGTTTTCCAGGACCTCCCAAAAACACTCCAGGTGAATCCTGGGATGGTTCCTTGATACATGCCCATGCTGTTTTTTTCTCCTTTCCCCCGTGTATCTTTACCAAGGTCAAGAAACAGTTGAAGAGCACGTAAAACAAATGAGTAACAACCAAATTTCAAAACTGTATTTTTTTTCTGGTACTTAAAGTAACGCAAACAGCTTACAGTCGCTAATATGGCTGCCATCATATTTTGCCTCCACGTCAGTTACTGTTAAAATGTATTTCAAAGACGTATTCTATTATAGGTAGATGAAGTGAAACGTCACGAAAAATTTTACAGCCAAAGTATTCTCCAAAGCGCTCTAGCATGTTGCGTCTTGTATGGTACGACGAATATGACTCGACGATAACTAACAATGAGTAGGGCCACGATTTTGTCGCGAAAATATTTTTGCCCCACTTTGTTTCAGTGTCTCGCGTGCACATCGGCAGTTCTGTTTCAAGGTTATTGGCAGCGTGTCTATGTTCAGACACGTTTCTCATTTGACTGCACCAATCAGAATAAGATTATTGTGAGTCTGTACGTCTATAATTTGCCAAGGCCAGTGAGAGTAAAATCATCCAACCACATGACTCATCGAAACCAAATGTTGCAAAAATCTTTTCGCCATAAAATCGTGGCTCTAACAATGAGTATCGGCGTACCAGAATCCTATTGGCCGGGTTGAGTGTTAAAACACGAATACCGGAATAAGAACTTTGGACACGTAAATAATACATCGGAACTTAACAAACAGTTAACTATTCCCGCGATAAATAACTCTCTCTCTCTCTTTATATATATATATATATATATATATATATATATATATATATATATCGCTTTCCAATTATATGCCGTTCATGATTCAGAGGAGTGTGTGCCGGTTTAAATTTCCGCGTTTGACGTGTGGGAACAGCGGAAAGATAAGAGCCAGAGTACCACGCTTGATGAGAAGCAAATCGCCTCTATTCACAGCGCGCCAAACTGCCAGACAAGGATTTCGTGTTGCATTCTTTTTCCTGTGAGACTTAAAGCGATGACCCTAAAATGTAATTTTTTGACAGTATGCAATAAATGCCAACGCTTCCATCTTGCTTTGCTCTTTACGAATCCAGGTGGTATTTCGGAGTTACAGCTGTGTAGAAAAAAGCCGTTTTGTCCATTTTGAGAGGCCCAAAAATTACATTCTTAACAAGCGTGTAGAAATTTTAAATTATAGAAGTGTACTTTTAAGTGTGTGGTCTTTACGTGGGTAAACGTCATAGGAATACGTTAAGCTGTTTTGCGTAAATAAGAATCGCCGTGACACGCTATAACACCGTTAATGCGTCAGGCAAGAACTTATGTTAAGAACACTGCCAACCCCAGACCTCTGGCAATGGCAAGTATATGGATTTACATATGAAATTGTAATGAAGGTAACTCAGTGTCCAATTGGTAGGGGCTGGAAAATTTCGCGAATTCAATGACTTGCGTGTTAGAATCAAATATCGTATTCATACTCAAATCCTGACAATTTGTCAACTAGCTGCTACTCAGTGAAACAGCAGACAATGAACGAATAGGCGGGGCTTGAGTATGCATAGTACAATAGATTCTAGCCTGCAGGTAATTGAATTCGCGAAATGTTCCTGTCCCTACCAATTGGCTTTTATTTGATTTATTTTTTGTTTAGTTTGGTGTGGGCCACATTTCTATAACATCTTTCAAGGGGTTTTCAATACCTTAAAAACTGCGAGAAAATAAATATATTCATTCTCCAAGTGCACTCGAAAACACATATTCATTAGCATATTTCCATATTTCAATTTGTGTAGCAATATTTTCCCCTTTCAAATACCGTAAAGGTAGGTTACTTGCATCCCCATGGGAAACTTTGCACCACCAGGTTAATTTAATTCCATCCGAAAATTCTATAGGGTATACATTCATTCTAAACTATTGTTTATAATTAAGGCCATGAACAGTCAAATCTTCAACAATTTGAGATCCTGCAAGACTTTATTTGCAGCAGAAATATATGATTCACAGTAACCCAATTTACAAAACAGAAAGCGTATTTGTCCGGAAGAGATATCGCGAAAGAGGCCTGAACGTCACGAAATGAAATGTTTCATATAAATCCATATCCTTGGTTTGGGCAGGACTACTGGTATGCAGCGCCCCTGTGAAGAATATTTTGTCGAGAATAGTAATAAAAATAATTTTTAGGCTGTAGACGTTATCTTGGTAGTTCGGTGCATACACCATAGAGCGTATATTACTTGTGCTGGAATCACAATAGCCGACTAACTCAACGCGATGGGCGCGACACGACTCTAGTCTGCCTTGCGATAAGTATACTTAAAACATATTAAATGTTAGAAAATCCTTGCCACTATATACTAACCTCTTGTACGACTTACATTGATGTTTACATAAATTTTATTATTTTTCCTTTATTTGCATTATATTTTTAATACGCACTGACATCACCAAATGTTAAAATATGGTCATAATTACCAGGTAGCTTAAAAATGTTATGACTTGCTTATATTAACAAACACCAATCTCTCGTAAAATACAGTAAATGCAATTTACTACCAACCCACAAGTTTCACCAACATTTTGACAAAAATGAAAGTACAATTTTCAGTTTTGTCTTATCCGTGATGCGAATTAAATACTTTCTATTTTAAAAAAATCATGTCACGTCCGTTGTGAAATTGTGATTCCAGTGACATGTAGATTTTATGTGATTTTTTTTTTTTCATTTTATAATGTTTACTGGTTTTCAAGTTTTTGATGAAGTAAACATACGCAAATTTTGACTTTGAAATGCCTATAGGGGAAATCTGGCAGAGCTGTTTCTTTTTTATTTATTTTTTTCGTAAGAGGAAAATGTACTCCCACGTAACGTCTATAACACTAACACTATATCATACAAACATAAAATTGTAATTTTTACCCACTTGAACACCCTTATTACATCGCCAGCACTCAATGTGTTGGTACGACCCTTTGTAGTAAGATTGCGACGTCGAAACAGCAAAATTTTACTAGATGCGGCTATGCAAGGCTCAGTAAGAAGGTACCTGAAAGATTGCGTTTTCATTTCGAGCAGAAGCTAGAACACATGTAACTAGGCTATGTATTTGTGTCACTTTCGCAATCGGCATTTGACAGTTCTGACACCTCCTGGAGGACACCGAGACAATAAAATATAAGCAAGGCCTAAACATGCGTTAGCACCGCGTTACCGAGAAACCAACGAGGAGCTGCTGTTCTCACGAGTTCAGAGATATCTTCAGAAGTTAACCTGCAGGTCAGTGAAACTGCGAATTTTTTCTCGCATTCAGTAATGTGTTCTGTATTCCAGTCAAACTTACCTACAGTCTGCAAGTCCGGCGCAACCATATAACTCGCTTACGAAAATTCACTTGTCGGAGTAGAGTAGGTTAGCTCAGTCACGTGACCAAGTTTTGTCGATTACCAGAATTTGATAACGCACGCAACGCTTTAAAATTACAGTAATCCAATAAAGGCCTAAATATTGTAAACATGATAAACATTTTGTTAAATTATATTTCCACAGTGCATTCATTAAACGTATTACGTCTATATTTAACTACAACATTACTTTCAGTAGTTGACCGATAAGCCATCAGTTGAGATTTTTAAACGGGTAAACTTGCTTTCATACACCAAGAACTTGGCATATTAGCTGACCTACACTACCCTCGTGAATTTCCAAGAGCACGTATAGACTAACTAGGTGACAGCCTAGGGAGCCAAGAAGCCAGGGGTGTCAGAGCGGCCGAGAAGAGACCTAACTATTTACAATTCGATAATATACAATCAATGAAAACTGTATTTTGTAGGATACTGCACCTGTCTGAATTTTAAACATAAATAATTCCTTTCAATTACAAACAAATACATAATAACACAAATTGGGATTTACAGCAACAAGGGAAAAGTACATGTCTGTTTCTTATTTCATGAGTAAGGAGGATCGATCGGCTAGTAAAGGGGATGTTTCTATGTTTGTCAATTTTCGCTAGCTACCCCAAGGGGCGTTCTTGTAGTGTCAAAAGTAGGCTTATTTGTAGCAGTAGTTCAAGTTACTAGCGGTTGGTGAGTCAAATTCAAATACTTTTCGAGTACTTTCTACAACTAGCGAGAAATATACTGTTGTTACCGGGTATGCAAAAATAAAAGGATGGAGCCGCCCTGAGGTAATTTGCTTTCGGCGCCAAATAACATTGCACATGCACTGCAACTTGAAGGAAAGCCCAACAGCCATGTTCGTAAAAAATGCACAATTGTTAATTTTTGTGCATTTTTGACTTTCGTGTAACATTTTTAGACACTGTTTTTGAGGTCTTTCCTCGACTAACCGCTTCAGTAGAATTCTAGGAATGTTCGTGGCCCGAGTTACAAAGGCGGCGGGTGTGTCACAGGTACGGGAAGCTGCAAGGCGTGGTGCTGGACCGACCACAGCAGCAGCAAGGGGGGAGGCGTCAGATCGCAGTCGAGGCCTTCCTCGGCGTGCCGTACGCGACGCCACCGCTGGGCGCCAACAGGTTCGGTCCGACGCGCGCGCCCTCGCCCTGGGACGGCGTGCGGGTGTCCGACTCACCCGGCCCAGCTTGCCCTCAGCGACCACCGGACATCTCCAACGAGACTGCGGCCCTGCAGCGCATGCCCAAGGGCCGGCTGCAGCTGCTGCGTCGTCTGCTGCCTCTGCTGCGCAACCACAGCGAGGACTGCCTCTACCTCAACATTTACGCCCCGCTACAAGGTCAGCCTGCCTCACTTCAACCCTCTGTAACTTTAATCTTCCAATATGAAGGGCAAGGGGAGGGACTATAGTAACCCCCACTATGTATCATAACTGAGTTATGCACATGAAAATGTAAGATACGCGACAAATAAATTAATTAAAATCATCACTGTTTATAAATTATGTTTTAGTAGAACTAGTATACAACAAATGAATAACGAACTTATGCAATAACAAAAATTATTACTATTTAACTGGTGTAATAACCTATAAAAGCTTGGCCTGCAATATAATCATTACTTCACTCATCTGCCATTTGTTGTCATATTGCTTAACCTCATATATCGGAATGTACAATATGAGATTACCATTGTGTTCCTGCATGAAACATTCCATGCATGCCCTTCATTCATGCGGTATAGAATTCACCAGCACAGGCGGTGGATACCTAGAGATTGGAAAAATTCGTGGGTACACTGACCTTTCAGCTAGATTTCAAGAATATTTGTGTACTCAAGCAGACAACAGAACCCACTGGCTGCTTGCTGGCAAACTGATACCGCTTCGATGGGCCGCATTTTAATTGCATCTTCATAATTGGCTAAGTGACATCCAGATGTTACCAAAAAAGTCAAGCTTCAATCGGGAATGTGAACTTACACATACTGTTTTTGAGTATTAGGTGAGTGAGTGATAGAATCTGGCCAGCGCTTAACATCGAGGTCTTAAGCGCTGTGAGGGGGGACATAAGGTAAGTATTTAGCAGCGCTGGAATTAAGGAGCGAGGGAAAAGGGAGATCCCCGAGAAAACCTGCAGACCGAAATACTTGGATCGACCCCGCGGGAATCGAACCTGGATCGCCTTGGTGGGAGGCGAATAGTCTGACAATTCGGCCACAGCGTGAAAAATATCTGACTTGACCCAGGTTCGCCGCTGAAGGAGGGAGGCAAGTGCCATAACCATTACACCTCCGCGGCCCCAACGTTACAGGTCTAAGTATCTTAAGCGCGGAGGGGGCCGCGTTTGCGCTAACCAGTGGTTAGAGCACCCACCTTCCACTAAGGTGATTCGTGTTCGATTCCCTGCGAGGTCGGTCCCCGGACTTTCGCATGTGGGAATCGTGCCGGATGATGCCACTGATAGGCTAGTTTTCTCGGGGATCTCTCGCTAACTCCCTCCCCTTCGTTCCAGCGGCGCTTCATACTCACATAATGTCACCCCCTCACCATCGCTCAAGACCTAGATATTAAGTGCTGACCAAAATCTTTTAAATCAATCAACATTTGCGCGGATGGTGCGGTCGCTGTTGTCATAGTCACCTAAAACTTTTTTTTTAATGACGGGTACAATGTTTTGGATTACTTATAAACCCATGACAAGTCCTTCGTACAAGAACTGCATTGCTCCCTGACGTATCTTAATTTTCCTCCACAGTATACGCCATTCTCATCCTTTTTTTATATATATAAACTAGCAGTCCCCCGCGGCTTTGCTCGCGAGTATTATTCGTAACTGATAATATTTACTTTAATTTAAAAACCTCTTTGTACACAAGATTGGTACTTCAGTCATCAAGTGTTAGAATGTCCAAGCGGCTAGATGAACTAATTCTGCAGCAGGATAAGTAGCTATAACTGTCCACGCGAAAAAAAAATTAAGTTTGTCCCTGCTACTAACAGTGACTTCGCATGGGCCTTATTTATAGCCCTGCCAATTTGACGTTGTGGGGTAGTTACAAACACCTAAGGTAAGAGGTTAATCGAATGAGAAACATCTGTTTACCCTGTGCACAACCATTGGTGACGGTGCCCTCAATTATATATTGTCAAAATATTCACTTTAACTTTATTGACATTACAAAGTTTCAGAGGGTAAAGGTTTCGCGGAAACGTATTTGGTGCCCCAAACCTGAGATTAGTGAGATGATACATCGTCGTTTTACTGCCAAAAGTGACAAAGTCAAAATGTGATAAAATTATAAAATGCTAGGAATATGCATATGTTGTTCACGAACAATTGCCCAAGTTTAAAGTCCATTCGTCGTTTTGTACTGTTGTGTCACAGTATTGTAACATACCAAATTTTTGTTAATATCTACAATTTAATACTGTTTTTAAACGAAATAGCATTTATGACTTAATCATTTTGGCTGTATACCGACGATATGTTAGCTGATATTGTAGAGGAACCTAAGTGGAACGTGAACTGCAATTTTACTCCTTTTAAAGACTACATGTAAATTGAACTAATTCGATCTGCCTTGTAGTTTTTGTGTGTCAGAATTGAACGTTCACACGCAGCTTTTAACGGAAATCGAGCCCAGAACCTCCCGGAATTTAGACCTGAGTAACAAACAACTGCGTCACGTAACGTCGAAATAATTCATGAAAATAAAATTTATTAAAAAAAAGAAATAAAAGATCTGTGTCCTGGGCTCATAGAGGTTGTACAACACCACGTCTCGATAGGTTACTGTAGAGTGAAACTCCTGTATAGGTTGTTTCTCGCTGCTCGTTCCTGCTTTTCGGATCGTCTGCCTTGAAAATTGACCAACTTAGTTTTATTCTTAATAATCACGTTTCTTATAAAAAATTATACATATTTTTTAAAAATATTTATATAAGCATCACTCTGACGCGAGCAACACCTCAATATCGCTACTGTTTAGATAGATATCGTGGGTTGATGGAAAACAAATTTTGTGCTTTTTTACCCTTTTGGGTGTCGAATTTCGAAATATTTTAAACTTACATCTTAGACATTTGTATAACTATCCAACTGAAGTGTAAATCACACATTAGCCCGTTCAGTCGAATCAAAAGCGATCATTCACTAAAAAAAAAAAACACATATCACCCCTGCACAGTATTGAGAAATCGAATTTCGAAAAATCTGAAAACCGTTTCGCGATAATTTCTGTAATCATCATTCTGAAGCAAAAATTAATTGTATATTTCGACGGGTTCGATAGATATCGAGAATTTAACTAAAACACGTTCAAGGTCTTTTCACCACTTAAGAGAGTAAATTTCGAAAAACCCTTGAATCACGTTTTAGAATACTTTATTGGTATCTCGTGGACGTAAAAAACATAACATTAGCCCGCTGGGTTCAAGATATATCGACGATTAATTGAAAACGCTTTTCACCACTTTTCACCCCGTTTCACGTCCTTAGGTGGCGAATTTTGAAAATTTCTGAAATTACTTTTTAGGTATTTGAGTAAGCATCAATCCTAAACAAAAATCACGTCGCTATATAAAAAACTATGGTATCGATATATATCGAATGTGAGTCGAAAACTCATATTACCGCATTTTTAACCAGTTTAGGGCCGAATTCGGAAAATATATTTTAAATGGTACTTGGGATACTTACAAAAGCACCAATTTAAAGCAAAGAGTACTTCGATATCTCGATTGATTCGATAGATATGGAATGATAATCGAAAACACATTTCACGTATTTTCACCCCTTTAAATAAAGAATATCGGAACGATTTTGAGTCCTGCCATAGACATTTGTAAAAGTAACCAATTAAAGTTAAAATCAGGACGATAGCCAATTGTGTTTCAAAGATAAAGACGATTCATTAAAAACACATTTTGCCCCTTTTTACTGTCTGGGGGTCGAATTCCAAAAAAACCTAAAACTACTTTTTAGGTATTTACGTAAGCAATATTTTGAAGTGAATATCAAATCTCTATCCCGAAGGGTTCGATAGATATCGATAGTTGATTGGAAACACATTTAACGTCTTTTCAGCCCCTTAAAAGTTGAAATTCGAAAAATCCTTAAATTGGCTAATACGCATTTTTACGAGTGTCCTATCAAAGTAAAAATCACCATGATAGGCCGTCGGGTTCGAGCTCTATCGACGTTTCTTCGGAAACACATTTCACCCATTTTCACCCCCTTAGAGGTCGAATTTCGAAAAATCCCTTCTTAGTGCTCGCCTACGACCTGAAGGGAACCCCCACAAAAAATTTCACGATTCTAGGTTCAGTGGTTTGGGCTGCAGTTTGATATGTCAGTCAGTCAGTCAATCAGTCACCTTTCATTTTTATATATATAGATTTCGTCGATGTATTTTCTGTGGAGATTGTATGATATGCTGCTTTTGTTCTCTCTTCGTACAATATTTCGCTGTACGGCGGACGATAGTGTCCTCGGACCGTGTGTCGAATGTACGGCCTTAGCATAGTTAAATTAAAGAAAGTTTACAGCTGCTCGAAACTGAGAATTTATTATTTAAAGGAAATTATTTACACGTTTTATGAATAAAAGTTTTGGCTCGCAGTGACGGCTCGGTGAAGTATCGCATTTACCTCGTATTTTTACAAGTAAAACGTAAATAAAAAAAAAAACGATTCTAAATTCGCGAGGAGTTGGATATCCTGCAGATTCCAGATGCTGGTTCAGAATAAGGTCAAGGTGACCATGTTATTGTAATGTCATTGAAGTCATTGGATACAAATATCGAATCGATCAGACCAGTAGAATTTGCTCGCATCTCTTCAACAACTAGAAAAGACCTGATGATCGTCAAATGGCTGAACAGATTTTCTTGAATCATAACAACTACCTACACTCTAGATCAAGTCATCTTGAAAAAAAAAAAAACTAAATCAAAATCGGCTCATCCGTTTAGGAGATACAATGCTACAGACAGAATACCCGGATACACACATTTATCTTATAACACCCCTCTTTTTGCTTCGGGAGTTAAAAACCCCTAAAGAATGGTCTCATTGTTCCGTTTTAGTTGTCTACAATACAAACTGGCATTAATTTCAATGTTGATATTGTGTGTGCATATTTAATTAATTTTGTGAAAAAGCACCTTCTACTAAATTCACAGTTCGTTATTTAATTGTAGTCTATTAAAGCAATTTTTATCAAACGTATATTACAGTTACGAAGGCCACATAATTGTGGACGAGTCGTTCTTTACTGTCTAGACTTACAGTTTTGTGATTTTTACTGCCGGATAGCGGAGAAAAAGCACTTCAGATAGTCGATCCATATCACACCGCAGAAACGAAGACATCCGCATCACAGAATACAGAGCAAAAAATATACAACATCCAATCGGTACTGTTGGAAACACTTCTTTCCTTTTTACAGAGATGTCGGAAATAAATATTTCTTCAAAGTGACTAGTACAGGACTGACACGACAGTTTCCTCAGCCGAGATGTTGTTAATTGGAGGCGAACATCAATACTACCTGGACAAGATCTGGTGTAATATAAGTATTATATATATATATATATATATATGGCATTAAAGAATCGTTTATAATTAAAAGAAAAAAATAAAGTTAGAGCATCATGTTTACCTAACAGAGAGGCCGTATTGGTTATAGTTCGAAGCCACAACTTTCTTGACTCAGTTTTTATCTACCGGTCATTACTGCAAATTCTCGGAAACTGCGCTCTGTGTAACAGTAAAAAAACGGAGCTTTAAAATCTTGCTACGTGAATTACATGGTGTCAGTACGAATAAAGTTTAAGAATCGTTTTGCGTCCAGTGATCATTTTCCATTTTCCGTTTTCTTTTCTTTTTCTTTTTTTGAATTCGTTGATAAAAGTGTATTGTTGTAGGAACCCTCATTATGTTAAAACAGGCGCAGAAAAGCAATTTCGTCGTCCGTTCTATCTAGTTTGTTTATACAAAAATACAATTAAACAATACGTTTTCTCAGTGAAAAAAAAATGTAACTAACCGAAATGAAAAAAAAAAAAATGTCTCCGGGCGCGTAGCGGTCCTAAACGTTAATTCACAAACTGACACAATGTTGACATGTGGCTAGATTTTTAACACCCCTGTTCCTGACTTTGGCACGGCGGACATAAACTGAGCCGTGACAATTGTGGTCTCGAAATATAATCAAATAGTAGAGAGAAATCAATACCGGACACTTGTATGATTAATAGTAAAGCTAAGTGTGAGAAACATAACCTGGCGGCATGGGGTGAAAATATTGAATAAATGAATGTTATTTCATTTATGTAAACATAAAGTTTATCTTGTTTATCTGTTTGACGAACTGATGTTTTGGTTTTATAAATTTTTTTTATGTTGTTGCAATGATATTGGTTATTCGTCAAGAAAAGAAAGTTTTTCTCCGCCTTGGATTGATAAGCGCAAATCTGATATTAATATAATATATCGTGTTATCTGTCAACTTTAGGTGGAAATACAGTCAGTGTTTTCGCAGAATTGCACAAGCTGTTCGGCATTGGTTTCCATAGCTGTAATCATTCGGACATCTTCGTTATGTATGCAAGATGCACTGACTTTTAAGCCACAAAACATCCACGTACAAGAACAAGAGCTGATTTGTTTACATACAAAGCTGTAATTATCTCTGCTCACGCATTTTCGTTATATATTATTTAGAGCTTAGGAATGCCTGTTAAAAGTGTGCAGTTTCACAATATTACAACTGTTACTAAGCAGTTCTTTAAGGATTTTGTATTTTATTCTATTAACGAATTACATTTAAGAATCGCTTAATCTACAGACAGTAGTTTTCATCGTATTTCATGCATTAAAATATAATTCCGCAAAGGCAGAAATAATTATTCTTATCATAGTTTTTGTTCGGGATTATTAAGAGCGTAGATTTTAAAGGAACTGGAACATGTAGAACATACAAATTTATTTAAATTTTAACCAACTAAATTGTAGCGAAAACCATGAAAGTCTCGCAGAGGTAAGACGGTAACCAAAATACTACACACCAGTGAAATATTTCGAACGTAAATACGTTTATCAATCAAAATCGCTAGAATGAATCACCCTTACCGTTATGGTACCTTTAAACATCGTATGCGTACCTGTACCAGACGGCGTCCTCCATATGCTACATAAGTAGGTGTAATTTTGATTCTTCTTTCGGGTAGGTATGTGAAGCAAAGTCTCCGATAACAATAAATCAAATTAATTGAAACATGCACAAAGAAAACCGCCGTTCAGCTTACAAAGAGTGTTATAGAATATTAATCATCTAGAGTTGAATCTAAATATCGAAGATATAGTATTTAAGAGGGTCATATTCGTAAAAATTACGTGGTCTCCACCATTATCAATTAAAGGCAACCATAGCTGTCAAATTTATGATCCTTTTCCAGCTAACTTATTTACAGTATTAGGTTACATCAACCTTAACACTTAGAAATATGATATCAGTAATTCAGTTAATGGCGGAAAATGTCACTGATTCGAATACCGTGTGGTGAGTGTTGGAACTTAGTGGTACGGCAGTCATCAGACAAGTTCAGTATTTTAAACAATATTCCCAGAACGGCAACGTTACAGAACCAGCACAGATATTGAATAACGATTATTTTGAGAATGAAATGTTGTATATTGTTCGAAGTAATGAGTAGCTTTGATGGTCAGATAAAACGATAATAAGTAGAAAAACACGGACACTATTTATTAGTATTACGTAATATTTTGTACACATTTTCAGGCTATTTCTGCGGAAATTTTTAACAGTGGGGAAATTGCACTGCTATCTTTAGTGTATAATTAAAAATATAGTAGCTATAATAACCAGCTGATTTTCTCAGCGGATTTGGAGAAATACTATGCGTATTAATTACAACTCACGTTAATACAAATAAGCTACAACGTGTTGTATTTCAAGATAGCCCTAATCATCGGAAAGAAAGTTCAACTACAAAATGACACCCTGCGACATTTTGTAGCAATCTTTTCGTCAAATTCTCTCATTGTGATATATATTTCAGTAATGAAAAATGCAACATTGTATATGTGCACTTGGGTAACTGTGATAAAGGGTTCCAGTTTCCATCTTCCAAGTGTAATCAATTGTTTGTGAAGTATTCACACATAAAATAGCTAACACAGCAGTGAAATTTGGTTCGTTACTTGTACCCATAAATGTAACTAAAAAGTAAATGTTCCAGGGGGGGGAGGGGCCACGTAGTCTGATTCTGTTTGCTAGGGTAAAACGATAACACTTAACGATACTCAAGATTAGGATTCAGTACTTTAATAGAAATGTATATATTAAAAAGCACAGTCGGCATTCCAATAGTACAAATTAGTATGACGAGCGAGACGGTTGGCGACAGTGGTAATGTGCCGCCGGGTTCACAGCGGCCGCCCTGTGGTTCAGGCCGCCATATTAAATGACGTCATCAAAATTTCTAATGGTGCCATTAGTTAACTAAAAATTTTCCGAAAATGCCTAAAATTTCCCAAAAACCCCCAAAATTCTGAAATGTTACCACAAAAATCCCAAAACAATCCGAAAAATGATCAAACGCTTCAAAAATAATTTAAAAGTCCTGAAATTCCGAAGAATTACCAAAAATGAAAAAATAATATATAACTTAAAAGTTCTAAATTAAAAAAATTACAAAACCTTGAAAACCCTAAATATATAACATTTCTTTGAAAAATCACACACGTCACTTTACTGGATAAAAAAAACACTTATTTGTTACTTGTTGTCTTCATAAAGTGGTTTAATGTCGCATTTCTCTTGCGCAGCAATTTGTTGATGCTGATGGGAAAATACAATAAAATATGAAATTGATGAAAATGTGGTTTTTAAGTAGCAGGGCTAATGGGAGGAGTGCTACTTGCGTACAACGATGGGACGTAGTGGATGGGTATTTTACCAAGTGCCAATCACATGGAAGATAAACAATTTAAATCAATTTCTTAAGAAAATTTGTACAGTTTTATGTAAATAGTACTTGTGAATTAATTGAATAGTACTGTAAAATTCTGGGGCTAAATATATAAAAGATTGTAATTAATAAACTTTTGAGTATAGAGGAGAAGGTGGTATTACGGGCCCCACTTCGTTTTTTCATCATAACATTTCAAATATACGGGAAATTAATGAAAATGAAATCGGACAGCCCACGTTGTACTGTTTGCCATGTAATGTCGATATAATTAAACAAAAGTTTTAAATACGGAATAAAACAAAATGTGTAAACGAAAACTGCACTTTGCCACAAATAAATCCTGTTCTGCTAATATAAGCCCATTGGTTAAAAACTACAAATGCACAAAACTAAATGAGAAGGTACTGTTATTCAAACCAAATACAATTACACATGATTCTAACTTTTATGTTCATACTCATCTGAAAAGTTGAAATAAAGGTAATGTTAAACATCAGTTGTAAGGTTTTGTTGAACATAAAGAAATGCTGAAAGAACATTTGTCCGTTTAATTGCAAAAATCACTCATGTATGCATCTGTCTCACACCCAGCACATTAATTGTGAGACCAGAATTCACAATTCATACACTGCACCCACAGTTCACCTGGCCTGTCTTCAGAAAAACCGCTTTCACAAAACAGACACACCGCATCATCACTGTCAAAGCGAGGAACACAAATTTCGATGTCTGGAAGAGACTCTTCTGAATCGTTATTGAACTCTTCATCAGACTCATCATCTGGGAAAGTAAATCTTCTTTTAGACCTACTTTTGTTTTGGGGGCTCACATTACCATTATCAGGAAGGACCCATATTTCCACCATCGCCATCTTCGTAAACGCGAATTTTTTGCACAGTTCAACAAAGCCAGTATTTATAATCTTAATATAGTAACACAATCACTGGAACATAAACTACATGACGATATAATTTAAGAATGCGTAAGCGACTTTAAAAATTGTGAAATATTTTCCATTCAAAGTTTTCTCGAAGGCGAATTATGAAAACACTCAACTACACTTGCACCATTACAGTAACTACCTCACCACCCTGTACAAACACTTTTACCAATTATTTATAACAGTTCATGCTTCAATCGCTACAATGCGTGAAATGCTTTCTTAGAAACGCCGGGGGCTCAAATTACCTACAAGGCCCATATTACCACCTATTCCTCTATTGATAAAAACATAAATTATTATAAGTATTTAAATAGTTAAAAAGTATATGTACGACAATTTTGAATAACTGAAAAATATTAATGATAAATGTCCTTAAAACATTAAATTAACAATAATATGTAAATAATAAAATATTTATAAACAATTATTAATTCAATACCCTTAAGGGGCCCGCCTCGTTGCCATAAAATCACACTGCAGCGTGTGTGTTTGAAGAAAACGTTTTACACCGAAACTAATACACGTGTATTCACGCCGTTTCTCTACGAAAAGAACACACACTTCAGACGACTGCCCGTACTTTCAAGACAACACACGTATTATAAATCCTTTTTTAGGGCACGTCAAAATGAGTCAAAACGGGATTTTCAGTCTGCTGTAGCGGAGAATATACTAGCCGAATACATGTGAAACCACTTAAGGGTAGTGTATTGGACTTTAGTAAAGTGATTTCGTAAATAAAACAATAGGGTCACCACTTAAAGTCCCATAGGAAATTTGTTTTCGCGAAGACTGCACGCCTTAAGCGTAGAGGCGACGCACCGTTGTATGGCCCATACGACGTCGCCCTTAGCACCATATCTCACTCACACAAACACATGTGCCACGAGGCGGACCCCTTAACCAGTTACCAATATATACGTGAAAATTGATACCAATGATTTTATACAGGTAGAATTATGATGGGGTCTAAGCTATATACTTTATATGAATGGAAAAATATAATATTCAAATAAAAAATTTAATATTTAAAACACATTTTACAAATTAATTATTTATTACAAAATATAGATTGATTTTAGATGGCTGCTCAGTAGCAGCCGCATTAGGTGTGCAAGAAAAATGCATCCTTTAGCCGTTTTGAGAAGAGAGTCAAAATGAGCGTGTTTGTCATCAAGTGAGCAACACTAAAGAATTTTTTAAGAAATTTAAAATATATTGGTTTTGAAGTTATCGAAATTTTTCGAAATTTTTAAAGGGACTTGTGGTCTTTTATTTTATTTTTTATTTTTTTCAGTTTTGGTAAGTACTAGGAAGTTGTAGGAATTTTGTAGAGTTTTTTTTTATTTTTTTTATTTTTGAAGTTTGGGAAATTAGTTATATATTTTCTCGGACTTTTTGGGAATTTTTTTGGGAATAGTTTGCAGTATTTGTGAACACACACATATATATATATATATGTATATATATATAACCTAAAAATTCAAATTAAACATGGTAGGTTATTCATAGCCTAAACAATTCGAATTTATCATGGTAGGTTATTCAAATTTTCTAGTTAAAAGTTTTCTATAAAGTTTAGAATGCTTTTGTTTATTGTAGTGGAGTTTCTTAACTCTTTTTGTTAAACTTGTTTGGTTTCAAAAATTCATATGTGCTACTGCAAAGAAACAATGCAGCAGGTCATTAACACAGACCACGTATATTTAACAATGAAAGAAAACGCCTAAGGTCGCTGCATGGTAGAGTTACTGCGACGTAGAGACATAACTTGCGATCTACCGTAACGTGAGCACTTCAATTTTAAGGTCTGGCACCAAGATATGCAATGGGCCACGGCGCCACCATCAAGAAATAATGGTTGGGTTAGAAAGAAGGCAGGTCTTTAGAGGAAGGGCATAAAGAAACCAGGACAAAAAAATCGCTCCACAAAATTACGACACCCTTCCCCAGTCAGGCCAGCAAAAAAAAAAAAAAAACCGGCTTCACCGACCGTTAGGCAATACCGCTATTTTACTGAACATCTTGCGCCAGATAGTGTCAGAAAGCATATTGTAAGGAACGATGTTAACGTTCGGCTGAGAAAAAAAATAATGAAAAATGTAACGCTGTATATAATAATGAATCTAAAGTGTAGTAGTTCTTACGCTAATTTCTTATTTAATTATTTTTGAAATTATTTTTGTATGCAGCTAAATTCATAGAGCAGATTCAAAAATATTATTTTTAAAATTTTATTTTTAAGAATTTTTTTATTATATTACTTTGTTCAATCGTTACTGTTAGAAAGAAATTAATTTTCCATGTACGTTTCCGAAACACGTTTAGGATAAAATGCTGAAGTATATAACGCGTAGCATGGAACTTACTGTTCCGACGATACTACTAAATAGAAAACGCTTGTTCCTGGAAAAATGAGTGTAGAGTATGCGTAGTTATTGCAAACACTGTGCGCATTTACTTCGATGATATAGCGTATATTACAAAAAAATTGACACTATTACCATTACAGACCTAAGTAGCAGTTTAGTGATTAGTGCGATACTAACAAGCTTGTAGGCAGAAGGTTTAAATGATGAATCTGCGTTAAAGAAATCATTTCCAAATAAGAAGCATTATGCCTAATACATTGTAACGTATAATGCTACACTGAGAATACATACTGGTATTTATGTTTAATGCCACAAACCCTATTTATACTATTATATTAAGTTTCATTTTTCAAATCATGAAAGGGAGCAGATATCACAGAACCGTTACATAAAAATGTTGGAAATTGTTTATACTATGGAAACAAATTTTTTTCGCTAAATAAGTGGGTTAGTTATTGAAATTAAATTGATAACATGCCAAACTTATAGAAAAAAAGGCATGTTTAAAAAATATTAGGCTACATGTACAAACAATTTCCAAAATTTCTCTGTAACGGTTTTGCGTCGATATCTGCTCCCTTTCAGGATTAAAAAATTAGTAATAATAAAACTCGCAAAAATAGCATAAATAGGAACCCGTTACCTTATTTTTTTAAATCCAAAATGTGACAGCAAATTTTACGCTTCACATAAATATTAGAATTAGATAAAACGTATTTTGTGTAGCAGTATTAATTGAAAACTTACATGCATTTTTCTTTATTTTAAAGAATTTTCTGTAGTACTGGTCCATTGTTTTATAATGAATTCCTGAATTAAACTCCTCGTCGCAAGCTTCCCTCCCTAGATAGACTACGTTTGTGTGTGAGGCAGAAAATCGATGGAGTGGTAAGAGTTGCTGTGACCGGTGTATGTAATGGATTATCGCCTCTCCACGCAAACCACTCAGTTGGCCTGTAGTGCTTTACTGTTATCCTTTTTCGCATGGGACATTAAGTTGTTACCAAATTATTTTATTAGTGGTCACCATAGTTCAAAGTCTAGCACTCGTTTCAGTTGTTTTGTTTTTCGAATCCGGATGTTACTTTTGCAAACACGGCAGCCTGGGCAACACTTTAGGTAATTTTAAGGGGTCCGAAAATGATGTTTCCCATTTAAGTGTCGAGTTTCAAAAACTATAGTGACATGGTTTTAAGTGTGTTTTCTTTTGCTAGATAAATATAAACAATGCGCGTTAAATATTTTCATCAAAAACGAATAGTTGTCACTCGCTGTAACGAATTTGAAGCACAGGTATGGAGGCCCCTTAAGGTCGTCCTCTGTCTTGGTCGTCGAACAATTAGCAGAGCTTCAGTCGTTAGAATGTCGTCAAACAACATTACAGAACTGTCGTCATTGTTGTGTCATCCAGACTAATGAATGATGGGCTAAAATGTATGGTACCGTACATCAGTTAAAACAGATTCCTTGAAAACAATTTTTTTGTAATAACATGCAAAATGCAGTACATTCTTACAATACTCAAATAAGATGCAGAAATTCAGTTAAGAGTGAAATATTTTATTAAAGAATATTCTTTTGGAAAATGTGAATAATGTAAATAAAAATGACACTACTTAATATTTGGGACTACACCACTATGAATCTCAGCCCTAATATATGTGACGTCGTCGGCGATAACGTGTTTATTTTTTACCCTCTCTTCGTCTCAATAATTTTCTGTGGTGCCATAACCATGTTGTGATTTTTTTTGTATGTGTATAATTAATCCTGAAACTACAAATGAATGTTCTTACTATATTTTTGTGAGTATTGAGGTTTTATTTATTTACAATACGTACGAACTGCAGTCAAACTCGTATCGTCTTTTCTTTCACTCCTTCTTGGTTTTATGGGATGACAATAGCAAAGGCATAGGCCAAAAATATTAACTTTGATAATTGAATCCGATTTCAATATTTTCTCAAAGAAATTATAAACCTTTAAAAGTTTTTCCTAAAGTCGTATTGAGCCGGCGTATACAAAGAGAATCAAGAGAAAACATTCTCTCGGTCTCCACAAAATGTGACCCACGAAGCCAGCAATAGATCCTCAGTAATCCAACCCCAACTAACCACATCAATAAATATAACTCGCTGGTCTATTCTTCTCCAGCAATGGTGCTATCCTTCGTAGAGAGAAGCTAGATACTGCTAGCATGTAATCACTTACAGAACTTGTTTCACAATAACGATAAATTCTTACCCCACTACCAGCTTATCTAGTTCATTTTTTCTTTGTCGAGAGAAATATGTCACTTAGGAAATTGCACAGCGGTAAGCTGGTTTGTAAGACCAACTACAAATTATTAAAACAGCGTGTGATAAATCTGATTAGGCGTAACACGCGTAACTATAATTGAAAATATAGCTTCAATTCTGTCTCCATATATATATATATATATATATATATTTACATATATATATATACATATATATACATATATATTTACATATATATACATATATATTTATATATATATACATATATATTTATATTTATATATGTGTGTGTGTTGGTGTGTTGGTGTGTGTGTGTATGTATGAATGTATGTGTTTGTAACTAAATATACTAAGTAAAAGCTTTTATTATTGATATATTTTTAAGGATTAAAATTAATACAAGTAATTATCAACATAACTAATGAGGCTACTTTTCAGTACGTGGGGGCAAATTAACCCTAAATGTTAAAAATATTACGTTCAACTAGAAATATTTAGTATTATATTAATTTATTCCCGTGCTCTCTTCTACTTTAGTGGACCTGTAAAAAAGTGTAAAATTATTCTTCTTCTCTCGGTTCTATAGCTTTAATAGTAAAACCTTCAAATTGGTGGGTTACACATTACTGAACTCCACATGACCCAACAATACTATTTTCACACTAAATTTCTTAGTACTATATACAGGTTGTTCATAAAAGTATGATACAAACTTTCCGAGATGATTCCTTTATTAAGTCAACGTTTTTGTTTGGGGGGAAATTTTGAGGGTGAAATTCGCGATTGTAACAATAAATCAAAAAACCGCATTTTTTAAATTAAATAAAAGTAAAGAGGCATAAACAACAAATTTCAGATGCTCTTTAGTAATAACAAGATATTCAATCTAAGAAAAATGGTCGCCGAAGTCTATCACCTTCATTACGTGATAAGGGTTGTTCAAGCCCTTGTGTATCACGTGTTGCTTACCTATTAGGCTCGACATTTTCTAAGTCCATTTTCTCGAAAACGGTACACCTGAGTATTGCGATAAAGCAACATTTTTTGTTCATTGGGGTTTCCTGCGGCAAACTGTATATTTTAACATGCAAAAAAATACAATTTTAAAAAACACTTGATCAATCCAATTACCTACTGAAGATGAAACGTATTCGAAATCACTTTCTCACAGATTGCAAATCTTGGTGTTACTAAACCACACCCGAAACTTAATTTTTTTAGTTCTCCTTACATTTTGTTATTGTAACAAATGTTGCGTTTTAATTGACATTTTCAGTCGCAAATTCGTCCCTTAAGATTTGCGCAAACCAAGAAAATAGCAGTATTTAAATTTACCCTTTTTTTTTTCTAGGATTAATCTACCTAAGTATGTAAAAAACTCTCATGATCACTCTGTTAAAGTTCAGAGTCTGTAGAAACTTTGGAAAATGATCCTGATATTTTTAATGTGACAAAGAAAAATATCCTAGGGCGACCATTTACAAAAACTAAATACTGTATGAACAAAAAGCATGAAACAGTTGTCACTGTACTTGACGCTGCAAGTGTATACGTTCTGATTATGGTTCTTTAGACATCGCATGCGATCAAGAAATTTTCTAATGGCTACTAAATGTGAGTACAGCATAGGCAAATTACACTTGTAATTTTACTTTACTCTTTACAAACTGTGTAATGAGTTTGATGAAATTGTGAAGAGTCGTTCTTCAGACATTTGTGTCATCAAAAACTATTCAAATGTCTGCCATTTGGTTATAAATAGAGTATGAACGTATATAAAGATTCAGGTAACTTAATCAGAACTATATCTGTGCCGTAATTGATGAAACTCTATAAAATGTTTATTCAGACATCTCATGTGATCAAAAACGATTAGATTATCCCCATTTAGATCATATGAACAGGGCGTAAACTAAAGACACAAACGCCAAGTGACCTTACTATGTAGGCTACTAAATGTGTACCGAATTTAATAAAATTCTGAAATATTATTGTTTAAATATCTAGTATAATCAAAGTACGTGGCCGCCGTTTATCGTATGGTCGGAAAACACTAAATTTATTGGAAAATATTTTTCTGGTCTTTGTAATTTTGTAATTCTATGTCGACAGTTGAAACACGTGTTTTTTTTTAATTCGAAATACTGGAATGTCGTAGGCCCAGGGTATAATATTTGGGTAACATTCAGTATCCCTTACATCACTATCCCTAAAGTCAATATTCCTAGAATTATTTTATTTTAAGACAAGGGACTTAAGTGCTACATACTTTAGGGCTGCTTCTAGATTTTAATTGGGCAGAAGTGTTGCCATTTTTTGTACATTTTCATCGTATTTCTTGATTCAGTTACATTTCTGGAAATTTAAGTTACCTAGAGCACTAAGTTTGTTCTGAAAGAATTTTTAACATCACAATCTGTTGAATGATAGTTCTCTTACGGCAACTGAAAAAACATCTAAAGTAAGGAATTAGTATTCTACTGCGGACGTTTGACTAAGAGTATTCTAATATATGCATTGCTTCAATACTAACTTTTTTAAAAACCATACAGGATTACTGTGTACTTTATCGTAGCCAGAATTTTAGTAAGGAAACTCAAATTCCTGAAAATAAATACATTTGACTCGACAGCTGCCCTTCCCCCTTAAAGCGTCTACTTGGGAGGACGTGTATTGCGTGTTCGATGTCTATAAGTGCGGAAGCGATAAGGACGACACAGTAAGGGCATCACTTCTAACACTAGCATCTATAAGCGCAGGATACTGTATTAGCGAGCAGTCTACTCGCCCACAACGCTCCTCCTCTGGAAGACATTCAGTGGTGCCCCTATCATTTTATGGCGTAATATTAGTGGCAAAGGTATTTCTTACGCCTGAATCATTTATAGGTAATTCGGGATAAAGTGAGGACTAAAGATTTAACCTTTGAAAAAAGGCACTAGCCGTTACTGTGTATAATTCACTATCAACTAAAGATCCTTTACCGTTTGTATGGTTGGTAGCGATTCATCGCATGTAGTTCCATGTATTATCCTATTTTAATACAACATTGGTGAAAGAACAGGTGAAATCGACCTCTCTGTATTTAATATACTTCAAAATATTTATTTATGATCTTATTGACATTTCTACTTACAGTATAATTATACTTAATTGGCGCCAGAATAATGTGACGCTATCGCTGGCCTCAGGTCATCTTGCACGTTACGGCTTGCTCCGCACTTCTAACACTTCAAAATCCCACGGACAGGTTGCATCAGAGTTAGGTTTTCGCCGTTTTCTCGCCGCTTCGCCAAGTTGCATTATTTGCGTGTGTCCGTTGTGCGCATATACACATTCAAAAGTATTGGAAATTACTATGAATATAATTGCCAAATGATGGGAAACCATCGGTATTCTGTAATTTTGTTTTACGTTTGCCAGCCTAGAAACAACGTACTTTTATTTCTCATATAAAGAAATTACGTTATTTATTGTTTTTGTTAAATGCGTCGTTGTTCGTGGCAGTAGAACTGAACGAAACTTGAATTCTTGAATTACGTCTGTCACCTGTGTTTTAGTGGCGTTTTTGAGTTACAAATTCAAGTAAAATATGCCCGCATTTACGAGATTTGTAACAGCAATAGTGCGTGTTGTATCAATTAGATTCGATGCATAGAAACCAGTGTTATAAGACTTTAACTCGCAGGTATTTATAACTAAGATTACTTTTCATTATATCTTATATTCAGCCTCGTGCATTTAATGAGTAGATGGCTAAAATTTACCGGAGCAGTTTAATGTAGTTATACACATTGGACGACCCTATACAAGTAAAAGCACGTGGCAATATTTAGGTTTACATTAGGCGGAAAGATATAAAGTAGCAGAAAATGGAAATTAATCAGGGCTTTTTTTTGAGTGCTCACTTTACTCCGAATCACCTGTAAAAAACCCCGCGTCGAGATATTCATACCAAAAATGGAACGCAAAAGCGTCCATTTTCGTAACTGTCGCGCGCTATAAAATGACTAAAATGCTTAGCGGTGAAACCAAAATGAGTTCACGCCCGTGTAAAGATCTTTGAAAGTCATCACTCATGTGTGCTAAAGTGTGATGAGCAGTGTTCGAATAACCTTGTAATCGCCGAAGCTCTGTACATCGCTCCGCAGCCTCGGCAGGCGGTCACCTACCACACGTTTCAAATGCGTTGCAGTATGTACGTAAACAACTTTTTTCTACGAAACAGTTCCACGTGTACCCATTAAGCCAACGTACGAAAAGAAAACACACTTCAGACAAGGTCGGAACCTCATTGTTAGGACACCATGCTCATGAAAAACACTATTTGTAAACCCTCCAACATGACTAAAAACGGCCTTTTCAGGCAGCCGTACTTCAAAAAGTACTAACCAGATGTATGTGAAACTGACTGCGACCTGCACTGAACTTAGTTGCAGACTTTCCACCAATAAAATTATATGGTCACCGCTTAATGTCCCCATAGTAAAAACCGTTCTGCGGGAAGCTTGCGCACGCAAGTTCAACGCTTGGATCGTTGAGACGACGCGGCATTTTAATCGCGCTTCAATGTCGCCCTTATCTCGTCGTCATTTCTGAGCCTCTAACGCACAGGTAGGCGGGGCCCTTAAGAGAAGTCCCTCTCCTTGCGCAAGGACGGTTTTGTACCGTGACACGCGTGTTATTTTTCACGCGAAACCGTTTAAATCATTCCTATTACGTTCCGCTACGAAAATACCACGCTCATGAAATTACGGTTCTATAATAATTTTAATAAAATAATCACGCTTTTTAGAAGCGTGGTATTCAGAACTTTCAAAATAGCTTAATATCGGACTTCTTTTATACTGATTTAACTCCAAAATTATCACATGTACTCGTAAGGTGTCGAACCAGAAGTATGCGTTGGCCTTTGCTACGTACTATTCAAAAATAGAATGTTACTGCCACCGCTTAAAGACCCGTAGTAGAAAGGCTATAACATAAACCTTGCACTCCAGTTTAGCGCGCTGTGAATAGAGGCGGTATGCTTCTCGTCAAGCGTGATACTCCGCTGTTCCCAAGCGTCAGACGGGGATGTTTGAATCCGGTACACAATCCTCTTAACGAAAGAAAATGTTAGGGCTAATGACTTTAGGTCAAATGACTGCCCTGTTACTGCCGCTGCTTGGAAATGTCTCGTCACCTCTGATACACACGTGTGGAAGGAGCAGGTATTACTAGATGCAGGAACAAGAGAGGGGAAGTAGGGATGTTTTAAGGGGTTGTAAGGAGACCCACAGACTGCGAGAGGTGACGGATCCTGGCCGTATTTCAGCAGGTTCTCTGCGCTGGGGGGTTGATCTCTCGCCGCGACAGGTAGGGGCTCCGGCCCTGCCAGTAAAACCACCCCTCGTAGCGCGCGCGTTTGGCTGCAATGCGCCCGTTTTCTTTCTCCTGCCCTCTCGCATGTGTTAGCTTCTCCTCACCCTCTCCCTAGCAGCAGCGTCGTATCATCCCCTTCCTTCCCGCGTAAACCAACAGCGGCCGCCGGAATATCTGAAATCTCGTCTGAGGACGGCGCCCTTCAGATCGAGGTCGGGAAACACCCCCTTCCTCTCGACGCGCACCCCCTCCGTCACAACCCCCTCCCCCTTTTCATCCCTTTCTCTGGCACCCACGCTAGGGGACGCCCCGTTGGAATTCGATGCGGCCCCCGCTGCAAATACCTCAGACGACATTCCTGAAGGGGGTCTGCGGAGATGGCGTTACACCCGGGGGTGGAGACAAGATAACACGAGGGGCAGAATGTGGGTGGGGGGGGGGACGCAGCCTGTTCGGACCGAGGCGCGGACATGTGCTCCGTGCGGCAATTTGCCGCCGTCGAGAGAAAAACGACTGTTACGTGGTTTATTTACTGATCAGCAAGACACGAGAAAACCCTCGCGCGTTCTCGTCTGTTGGTGTTATGTCGGACCAGCTGCACGCGTGCATAGGGGCCGGATCCGTACTTCCTGGAATGGGGGCAGATTATACAATATTAAAAATAATTATTTCACTAAAGAACCGAAAAACTCTTAGATACTGTAAGGAAAAGAATTGATTTATATGGACAAATCATCGAAATGAACCCAAATACAGTAATCAGAAATATCTCTTACTGCTTTCGTAATAAAAAAAATAAATAAAATTGGTTCAAGGAAACAAAGAAGAACTTATAAGAACACCAAATCACAGAAAATGAAACGGATAAGAACTACAAAGAATCCTAAATCAAAGAAAGAGATGCTCACAGATAAAACTGCAAAAAAGTAACAAGAATGAGAGGTGGCAAGTCAAAGTCAAAAAACAATTGCACAATCCAAATATCTAAAGAAAGAAAACGGATCAGTAAGAATGAATCAATACTGAAATAAAAGAAAAGCACAAAACATTAAAATGGTTATTCATAAAATGTACACCAAAGTTGCGTGAAACTAATAATAATAATATTAATAATAATAATAATAATAATAATAATAATAATAATAATAATGGTAAGCGGGGCTTCCAACACGTGAGGTGACTTTTAGACATAGAAATAATTTCCCACATATGGACCCCCCCCCCCCCCCTATTTAAAAAGATTTCCTTACAATAAATTCCAAATAACGAATATTCACTCGAAATTACACTAACGTTTCTCACATTTGACATACATAGATAGTAAAAATTGTGTAAAAGCGTCCCATAGTCACCCCAAATACTAAATTTTTTTTTTTTTTTAAAGTTGCTGTTTTCGCTTTATAAAAAACCGACCAATAAACGCAGCAAAACAAATATAATCACAAAGAAGTTAAATTATTTACATGAGTTAAAAATACCTGTTACAAAATTTAAGAAAAAATCGACTACTGTCACTAAAAGAAGGTGGTGCAATTGCTGCTTGTTAAGTAGCATGGTGGTGACACATATATGCCCCTTCCCCTTTGCAAACAGCTTGCCTCGTACTCAGCGCTTATGCATATGTAGACTAATAGTATAATCAGCGTTTCATATAGGCTGCTTATCTACACATACACTTAACGGATAAGTGAAAAGCCTACTTAGGCGTCAACAGAATACGAAAAGTTCCTGCTTGGCACACATACTGTGTTGCAGCGTTATATTGTATACGAAAAACTGATCAACCTATTCCCAGTTTGTCTATATATTGAAAGAACACACTCATTTACTATGTATATATGTTATAGACGGTACGGCACGCCTATTGTCATCATCACTAGTGTTCTACCTAAAGGCAGGTTTTCACAAGTTAGATCTTCGTTTTCTCCACTCTTCTGCCATCCTCTTCAGGTTCGTGTTATTTCCGCTTCAATTCATGTCATCTATTGTTATTATGTATCTTCTACTTCATCTCAATCTCATCCCACAAACTAGTTCTTCCATAGCTTATGTAAGCAAACAGGCCGTAGAAGTACATGGTGTGACTCTCCATGTAAAAGACACCGCCTGATGTAAACATGTTTATTGGTTTGACTTTCGGATATACGTTCCACAAATCAGTGGCTAGCAACGCCCATCTCACTACCATTTTCATGGACTTCAGTGGGTTCAAAAATATTACTGCAAAGAAACGTCCATATAATAATTTTTGGTGTATCAAAAATAGATTTTTAAAAAATTATAAACATTATGATTACACATATTTTTTTAAATAATGCAAAGCATATTACTAGTGACATTATAGTGCCTGTTAATTACATAGTTAAATTTTTGTGTGAATTTGCTTACTTAGGCTATGTAATTGATTTAGGCCTACGTGTTTTAAATGGATAATTTACAAAAATAACAGTATTTTAATTTTACCATATCATTATAAAAAACTACAGGATGTGCTCATTTTCTGTTCAAATAAAATTCCTCACAGGTATTGCAAGCAAGTTTAGCAGTTTTCGATACATATTTTTTTCTGCCGAACATCCTTAACGAAAGTTGTTACACGAGTTTTTTTTTTTTTTTTTTTTTTTAATTCTGTGATGTGAACCGTCAAATGTGGGTACTTTGACTACAGGGCTAACATTAGCTGACTCAAAATTTTCAATTTTGTGCCATTTTAAGTATTAATTGCAATCTTTACCTAAAAGGATCACTCTTAAGGGTTTAAAAAATAACTACTCGTATGTATTTATTTATTAAATTGTCCCAGAACAAATATCTTAAGTCGGTCAACGATACTTCTGCAGTCAAAGTATCCATATTTGACGGTAGTTCTCTATTGTTCCTTGTTCTAACAAAGAACAAAATACGACAGGTACGTCCAAACTCATTTAAAAATTCTGATTTATTCCATAAACAGAACTGCTAAGGGTATTACAACATATTTTGACACTCTTCTACACATTTCTATGAAAATGCGTAACAGCTGTAAAAACAAGCGTAAAAATTAAATAAATTGTATTGTTTACTGCAGGAACGCATAAAATATAGAAATCATGAACTCAGGTGTAAAATATTAAAGTCACAACTAGAATATTTTTACTAGTGGCAACTCATCTGTGCAACGTGGACTCATTGCCCATTAGAAAGTGCTTAGTTTATTGCAAATAATAAAAACTTAATTCTAAAATTTCATACTGTTTATCAATATAAATGTAATTTATTAGTTTACGAAAAAGAGTTATTTTTTCTCAGAATGATTAGGTTCTTCTCTAACATTTAAACATACATTTTTTAAAATTAATAAGAATAATTTTAGCACTATTTAAAGGGTAATGTTTAATAAAGTTGTATATATATATACACACATAACTTTATTAAACATTACCCTTATAGATATAAAGTTGCATATATATACATACACACATAACTTTATTTAACATTGCCCTTTAAAGATATAAAGTTGTATATATATATATATATATATATATATATATATATATATATATATATATATATATATATATATATATATATATATATATATATATATATATACAACTTTATTAAACAGTACCCTTTAAATATACAAAGTTGTGTGTGTGTATATATATACACACACAACTTTATTAAACGTTACCCTTTAAATATATAAAGTTGTGTGTATATATATGCACAACTTTATTAAACTATATATACACAACTTTATTGAACATTACCCTTTATATATATATGTATATGTATACACACACATACACAGTATTTTAACACGATACCACGATACTTGATTTAGTATACAGAAATATTTTACTACACCTTTCTATTCCTCCCACAAGTTTTTTCTTTAAATTGGACTGCGTAAATATCGCAGTAACTTGCTAATTTTCAGTTCTGACAACAATCTTACAGTGGTATCTTTGTGAGGAGCAACCAGATAAATTATCAAAGCGCTTGGCAGTTTTTTTGATTTCGTTCTGCAAATTTTTCCTTGCTAAATATTTTTTTTTGTCTCCTAATATAATTTTATCCGACATTAAACGTCTGATATGCATATTTCTGAGAAGTGCGGAATGTTGGTACGGTTAGACGCCATGACGCCCTAGCAAAGTTTCGTTTTAATATACGCTCGTTCTACAGACACTGAACTCGATTCCTGATCAAGCAGACGATGGCTGTTTGAAGTAACTCAGAAAATAATTCTATATTTCTTACATTTATCCAGTTTTTTACGTCCTCAGATGATTCTGGGTAAGTATGAAACAGCTGATTACTTCTGAAAAGTCAATTATATATTAAAAATTTTCTTTGAAACTACAACAGATCAAATTTTAACAAACGAAAGTGAGATGAGTATACTAATGAATTTTCGCTCTCTCAAAACTTTACAGATTAGAGTGAGTGAGAGATTTTAGTCAGCTATTAACATGGTGGTCTTCAGCGCTGGTAGGGGGTGACATGAGGTGAGGGTGGAGCAGCACCAAAATGAAGGGGCGGGGGAAACCGGAGATCCCCGGGAAAACCGGCCGACCAACGCCACATGCGAAAATCCGGTGACCGACCCGCCGGAAATCGAACCCGCATCGCCTTGGTAGGAGGCGAGAGGTCTGACCCCTCTTTTTTAAACATATTTTTTAATGTTTGGTGCAGTTGCGAGGCGGTAGCTTCCGCATCATCACTGCACCAAACACTCCCCCCTTTAATGTGACTTATTTAAGCAACCTCGAGTAAATGTCGTGAGACAATTGTAGTGAGACAATTTTTGAGACAAATTGGACAAACACAAATATTACACCCAGCCAGACCTGGGAATCGAACCCAGAACCCCTCGTATCGAATTCGGTCACTCAACCAACTAAGCTACGGGGGGGGGGGGGGTCGGCGCCCCTCGACCACCGCGGCCCCTACAGATTTGAAACGAGTGTATGAACGTAAAGGAGATTTTCTTTTTTCTTACTCAATGTATTTTCAGTAGGAGTACAGTTGGGTTTGTCGTCAAGCACATTTAACATACGAGTAGTTTTGTACACAGACGAGAAAACAACTTATTTACAATAAAAAACATTTATCGCTCCGTAAGTCCATTGGGTTATTTCCGTAATGAATAATTTCATTGTTGTGACGTTACAAAAATGTGTGCTTTAAATAATTTAGCAAATGTACCCATTCGTGTAGAGCTACAACATTTCACTTCAATAAGTTTGTATTCGGATCATTTAGTTTCAGTTTTTGACACAAGTAAAAGAAGGTCATACTATGTATCACCGTAATACGATTGTGCATTTGATCTAGCTGTCACAACATTTTGCTTTAAGACGACACGTTTCGCCTTTTGTTTTACGAGACTTTAAAAATGTTTGTTGGTATTATAAAGTTATCAAAACTTAGAAATTACACACAATTAATATTAAATTAAATACATTTAGGTTTTGAATAAGCTGTGTTAATATGCCAAGACTAAATAACCTTCAATATTATGCGAGCAGAGGATTTTTCAATATTTATTTAGTTTACGTTTGTGTATTATCTCTTCGTACAAAATAGCACAATCATATACATAACTTTCTGCGCATATTTTGTCCGCTATCTGGGAAAGGTTTGATTGCCCTTCATTTAACTCAATAGCCGTTTGGTTAAATTACCTCCCAAATTAGTATTTCAAAGAGCATTTAATTTGACAAACGACCATTCAATAAAACGCTGCGTACCTGAAAGCTACCTGTCACTGATTCCTTTCAATTACAGCCATCGTTAACACACTTCGTACATTTTCCCGCAGTATCTACTTTTATATTCCGCAACAATCAAATTGATTTACAAGATAAAATATAATCATCACATGTACCACTATGGGAACAGCACGAAAATATGAAATATGTTTTGAAAATTATCTGAGATATTAAAAGTAACTGTCACTAAAGTATTGTTTTTAATTAATTATTAATTTTTTTGTTTAGTTTTACGTGCCTACAAAGAGCATACTCATATCTGTGGAGGTATACGCGGAAAAGGGAAGGGAATTAGCCAGCGAGTAGGCCTGAGTTAAGGGGGAGTGTTAGACAATTTTATTGTATTTTCGGTTTTTCGACCATAACATTCATTCAAATTGTATTATCAAAATGTTCTCTTCGACTAATCATAGAATGTATTCTTGGTAAACTGTTTGATATAAAAATAATGGAATATTTCAATAATTTGTCATGCAGAATCATTACAAGAGAATTATACGTTACTTTCAAGAATTTTCTTTTAATGATTCTGAATGACACATTAAAGAAAGATTCCACTATCATTGTGTCAAACAGTTTACCAATAATGTATCCTATGATTTGTCGAAGAGAAAATTTTGTTAATATAGTTTGAATGAATCTTATGGCTCAAAAACTGAAAATACAATAGATTGTCTAACACCACCCTCCCCCCTCAAACAACACCAACAATTACATGTAATGTATTCTGAAAACCCCTATAAATTCTACATCAGCATACCTGAATCCAGAATCTGAACCCGCATCCCCGTGAATCAAATGGTGAGTGTTCTACCACTTATCGAATTTGATCGGTTAAGAGATTCAGTGTTAGTTTCCAATCGACGAAGCAAAAGCCAACCTCTGTAGTGTACTTGGTTAGGCGCCGGTATACAGAGGTCCTGGATTCAAAACCCGGCTCTGGCAGGGGTGTTGTATTGTACCTTCATTTCATTTCATCTTCATCGGCTCTTGAGACCTCGCTATTAAAGGGCAGTAAAACCATCTCAAATCTCATGTCTGACTGAACCAATATTAAATCTGGTTGGCCGCTTCAAAATTTTGTGAACCGGTTTAAAAAAAACTACATAACCCTCTTCCAATTATAAAATGCTCAAGATACATCACATTATTGCAAAACACAGTGGCACGAAAGATTCTTGCGCATTTTCACCATCTTTAAAATTAGTTACTTTTCTATAGTATAACGCGACTCTAAGTTGCGTGGGGGCTAAATGAAGAGAGACTGTGTTCAGAGGGAGATTTAGAATACCCATAGGCGCCAGTTCCGCAGTTTTAGCTCGGCGAAACGCGAGCACGAGACGTCTTTCTCAAGTCGTGTGGCCGACGACCATGTGGCTGCCCCCAAGCAGCGTCACTGATGTTGGCGATCTTGATGATGGTGATGTATACTTACACATACACACTTAGCCCCTGTTTAGGCCAGGGCCACGCCTCTTCGACACTGAAAGACACGTGTGAAGTACTGGGTTCAGACCCAGTCCGAATAAGGAAATGAAAAGCTGTGTTGATTTAAACGAATTTAATAGTATGCTACTTGATGATGGTACACATTTGCTACAAATTACTGTAACCGCGGTGATGACGGCGGTTCGGCCCCTGGATAGAACACGAATGTTAACACTAACTGACAAAAGATTCACTATACACTACACAAGGTCCAGGGGCGGTGCGAGAGCAGTTCTCCCGCACGTGTGTCCTGCTCGGTGGTCGGACGAACAAGCCCCTGCTTCTGGAAGATGGCGCGCAGAGGGCGCAGCATCGCCCACCAAAACACAACAAAACGAAATGAGATGAAGTGGTGATGGTGAACAAATGAATACACATTGTGCAATTAACAGTTAAAACATATTACATTATTTAGGACACTAGTAAATTTAAAACAACCCAATAATAAAATTAAGAAACTTCTCAACGACAAAAATTTAAATGAAAAAAAATATAATAATGTATTTCTGCCTGTCTGTATCCCACTCGCGCACTTTAACTCACCCTAGCTAATGTCTGAGGTGCCCCAGGAGATATATACTAGTTAGCGGTGCGGCCGATAATTAGCATATTCGCATCTATTGTACCTGATGCCAGGGAAGTGGGCGAATTGTAGCAGGACGAACGGTCTGAGCAAGATACGTATACGTCTGGTTCAAGTCAAGTAGCCTATTACTTTACGGTAATAAAGGATTTTTAAATTTTTCTATCGATTTGTTAAACATAAAGTTAATGGTGGCACGCGTTGATACAGTAGGCCTGATTGTGTACTTGTACAATAAGCGTATAAGCTGACTTTACAATCACGTGTCACGTTTATCGGTAGGCTACGCTTATAAACCCTCAAGTCGATCCCTTCAAAAATACTAGTCCTTAAAAACTACCGCCTGCCTACATTGTAAACAGCTTTACAGCATGCTAGCAGAACCCTTTTTTCTAAGAAACTTTAGAACGTGTTTCTAATGTAGGCATTTACGAAACTATCACTTCAAACGATGTTAGAATGGTGGTTTCTAAACATTGCGTCAATTAGAAATATCGTCTCAGGACCCCTCAAAATGGCTAAAAACTACTTTTTGAATAAATTATTTTCAAACAACTACTCGCAGGATTTATGAGAAACTACGATATAAATGTGTATTGCACGTTGCTTAAAACTTTCAACCAATAAAAAGATGGGGGTCACCACTGAAAGTATGTCAGGCGAGTGCTCTACGATACCACTGCATGACGTTTAAATTTCTTACAGTAAAGGCGATACCGCACCATAAGAGCCTGCCAACATCGCCCTTGGCATCGTACCTCACACAAACACATGCCCACCAGGCGGGCGCCTTAAACTGGGCCAGCTGATTTTAGAGGTAGGGACGTAAGGAATGTTGGAACAAGAACTAGTGCCACCAAAGTTAGTGGTTTTATAACTACAGCAAATTTTGACAGAAATATTATGTTGATTGCTAAAAAAATTCTGAACTAGTTGTTCAAGAGCTGTCACAAATGTTAAGTGAAATATGTACTACGTGTAGTGACTTAAGAGGTCCTGACTTCAGAGGTAGTAATTTTCAGGGCTACTGGCGCGTCCACGTTATTTTCGCGGTGTGTGTCGCTTCAGGTATGAACAGGAGGATACTTCAAATTGCAGGCGAATTGTAAACGGGTGATCAGCCACTAAATATTTGCAGATGGCTGGCACAAGATGTACAGGGCGTACAGATAGGCGTTTACAAATTCACTCATCAATAAAGGGAAACTAAAGTGGCATAAAAATATGTGTTAGGCTCATTGAAATCATAAACTGTGAAAATTTTGTTTCATGTGTAAGATTCGCCAAATCTGTTAGCTTAAGGTTACTGGAGTAGCATAACAGTAAAATGGCAACATCGCAGGAAAAGGCACAGTATGTAGCATGGTTCATCGAAACCATACCGGACACGCAAGAGCAAAGGAATTTCCGTAAGCGAGAAAACATCACCATATATGAACAGCATTTTCAGAGGAGGACTTTTGAATGAGCCCTAGTGCAATTTCCTCTTAATGATGTGTGAAGTTTTAAACACATTTCTGTACACCCTGTACTTTCCTCACAACATAGGCTAGTAACATAAATATCTGAAATGACTCAAATGTAACGTACAATTACTGACAATCTCACGGCGACAAGTCACTTTGTCACAGAAAACGCTTTATTAAATAGCATGCAAATTAGGAATGTAATGTAAACGATTCCAGATAATAAAGAGAAGTGCGTTTCGTGTAATAACGTTACGTTAGTGTAAGATAAGGTATGTGGACTTTACGTCTCGTCGGCAGAGGTTATAAGAGACGGTGACTCACAACTTTACACGATGGCAGAAACTGGGAGAGGAATCAGAAATGACCTTCTTTAAAGAACCATTCCAGCATTCGCATTTCGAGAAACCATTGAAAACCGAAATCAGGTTGACCAGAGATGGGGAATCATCTCAGATCCTCCGAATGCAATTCTAACATATATTACCGTTGTGCCACCTCTTTGGTGAACTCTTCACTATCTTCAGTGTTTAAAGTAGCAGCATCCGAAATATAAATTTGTTAGCATCGCTCTTATTACTGTATGAACCAGTGTAACGAATTTACATTTCTTGCTCTTGTATGACGTCATACAATAGCCTAATGGCCTCTGGTATACTGATCCAAGGAGGGGTTAATGTACGTGTTTGGACGAAATGCGAAGATAAAGGAAAAACTATTTTGGTCACCCACGCCATAGCAAAGCTACTATTAGACAAAAGAAGTTCAACTAACACGTGAAAGACAAGATGTATTCGCCTAGCGTGTCACACGTAGCCTTATGCCTATTTTCTTATTTCAAACTTACTAACTTGTTTCCAATATATTTACCTATACAAATTACACACACACTTTAATGGTTATAACAACTATTTTTAGACTACTACATAAAGAAAATATATTGACCTCGTTCTGGAATAACGAATAATTGAATTTTTTTCCAACAGTGCACCATACTTTCCATTAATGATACTGAAACCCAATATGGATGTTCAATTAATAAAAGATGGAGACAGTGTTACAGGTGCAAAAATTTGAGGGATGTTTTCACAAACATAGAAAAAAAAAATAAAAATATTATTTAAGTTTCGTAATTTAATTGTGGGCACAAGATATTTGCATCTTGGAAATTTTTTTTTAAAAGACCCATATAAAACAATTAAATTCAGGTACAAAGTTATTACACAATTTCATTCAGTTATAATTAATAATCACGCCCCTTGATATACAAAGACATTAATCATACCACAAATACATCAATGATAACAAACTCGCCCCTTTGGTATACGAACATTCCAAGATATTATTGTTTCCTCAAATGTTTCAAACAATTTCCAAAACTGTAATATGGACAAAAACCTTGGTCCTCATAGTAACTTAAATTCATTGCGG
>PNEQ01055829.1:0-53328 GCA_003012365.1 Medauroidea extradentata
CACCGACGTGGCTGTACACGTTTTATGTCTTTATACTCGAATTGAATTCATTGGAGGTAATGAACATAACTATGTAATTCATGCGTAGTTTCTCACGCGTGTGCGTGCTGCCATAATTTTATGCTCGTGTTGTAGAGCAATATGTGCTCGATAAATTGACTTGCTAAATGTTGTTCAGTGTCTCGTGGTTGCCAGTGTTATATAGCTTTCATTCTAGAAATTCACTTATTGCAGTATTTTGTCCAATGAAAGAAAATCAGAACAGTTAATAAAGCTAGCAATTTGTATATGTGTTTTGTTTGTTTATTGGACCTATTCATAATAATTAACGGGTCAATTAATTTCTGAAATACAGACGTGCCAAATTGGATGATTCTTATTGATACATCCTGTATACTTGAATAGTTGGTTTACAAAAAACTGAGCACTTCTGAGAACCATCTTTCCTAAAATAATAACTACAAAACAATATTTATTGCATCCTCAGACGTTAACTTTTGAAGACGATACAATATATAGACTTTGCCCTTGACCCCGCAAGGGTTAGGAGCGCTACCTCTGACAGTTACGCTGGTATAGGTCATTCGGAATAAAGTGAGCACTAAAGAATTAACCTTTGAAAAATATCACTAGCCGTTACTGCATATTAGTCAACATTAACAATGTACATATTTAAATTATTGTTTGTACGGTTGGTAGTGAATCATTGTATGTAGTTCCATGTATTTTCTTATTCAAATACAGCATTAGTGAAAGAACATAAAATGCAATCGACCTCTCTGTACACCATATACTTTAAAATATTTGTTTATGATCTTATTGACATACCTACTGACTGTGTAGTTTGACTTAATTAGCTCCAGCACAAAGTGATTAAACTGCCTGCTGAATTCAAAACTGTTGTTGACACATTGCAGCTTACACTCGCGCCACAGACATAGTTCAAAATTTCACAGACAGGTGGCATCTGAGTTAGGTTTTCACCGCTTCACTCATTTAAAAGTGAGTTGAGTCATGAGTGTGTTTGTCCGTTGTGTAATAAATATGGGTTTCTGATGAACACATTCAAAAGTATTAGAAGTAACTGTTTATGAATACCATTGCTAAATGACGTTGAGTCATCAGTAATCTGTAATCTGATATGTTTTACGATCACCAGCCTGAGCATATGGAATTAGAAATAGCATTTTATCTGTTTCACACATGAATAAAATATGTTATTAATTGTTTTTGTTAGTTGCGTCGTCATCGTTCATGGCAGTATGCTGAACGGAACTTCAATTCTTGAACTGCGTGTCATGTGAGTTTATAGTGGCAGTTTGAATTACAAATTAATATACTATACATGCATTAACAAGATAAGTACAGTAACGACAACATTGTGTGTCGTAACCAATTAGAGTCTATGCAGAAAAAACAGCAATATAAAACGTTAACTCGCAGGTATTTATAACTAAGATTACTATTGAGTATAGCATATATACAGCGCCCGTTTATTTAACGAGTATATATTATAGATAACATTTATCGCAGCTGTGTAATGTAAATGTAAACATTGTACAAGCCTACGTAAATAAAAGCACGTGGCAATGTTCATGCTTAAATGCAGTGAAATTATATAAACTGGCGGAAAATGGAAATTAATCAGGGCATTTTTGAGGGTTCACTTTTTCCCGAATCACCTACATTCTGTTAAGACTGAAAAAGATAAGTACCCCTCATCACCCCTCATCCCCTGGCTAAAGGTGAACATCTCGTAGGAAATCCTACATCATCATCCTCCACCACCACAGCAGGGATTACATTAACGGAACAATTGCAAAAGAATTGTTATCTTTAAGTAATTTATTGTATAGTAAACAGGTAGTCCACATCTGATTCCCCCACTGGTCACTAGCACATCAGGTCAGCAGCCGCACTGTGCCGGCAGAACTTCTGAGATGATATGCAACAGTCTGGGGAACTGAACATCTTCTAACAAACAATGCAACTAACTTCACAATAGGTATAACAGCATAGTTAAGTTATCTCTAGCACAGAATTCAAACTACAAAATATTTCAGAAATAATGCAACCATTTAGCAAGAAACAATCTCAGCATTTGCTTGGAGTGTTTTTTTATAATCATGGCATACCGAAATCAGGATGGCTGAAGTTGGGAATCAAACCTGGTCCAACAGAATATGAAGTGCAACACGTTTCCATTGCACCACATTATTTTACGTAAGGCGAACAAATTTATAAAATATTTGTCTGGTGGTGATTTCAAACAAGTGAACCTTTTATGACATTCTGTATATTTGTTAGTAAAGTTCTGTCCAACACTCACATTACTCCACAGTCCAAACGAGGAGGTGCCCTGTGGCACAGTACGATAGTTCCAGTCGTTGGCCGTGCCTTGTAGCGCAGTTGCAGCCAAAGGAATGGTGGAGAGCCAGCTGAAGTGCTGACCTGCCTCAACCAGCAGCACAGACACACTACTGTTGACACTCAGTCTGTTAGCTAAGACACAGCCAGCTGTCCCGCCTCCTACTGCAGCACAATGCAAGTACACAATGCCTCAGTCTCTTGTATATATACACTGAAGGTAAGGTCATACCAACACATGCATCAGCCAAAACAATTCTGATACTGTTGTACCAACATTTAGCAGAAAAATTCAGTCCCTAACATAAATAAAGAATGTAACTCAGAACGAGTATACTAATGGGGAAGTTCACCAAAAATTAAAAAAAAAATTTTTAATAGTTTTTACATTTGTACAAAATATGGTTTGTTTTGTACACATAGATTTTCCAGTATGAAATTAAAATTTTTTAACTATCATAGATTTTGTTTAATGAAATGTGAAGTCAAAGTCCAAATTTCCATAAAACCACTTTATAGAAGAAAAAAAAACCACCTGACTTACAGGAATGAAGTAATTCACACTAAATTACAGGAAATGGGTAATTTTTTAATTTAAAATCCAGTTTTTTCCTTTCTTGTGTAAAACCATTTTAATGCAAAGGTGGACTTTCACATGCCTTTAAACAAAAAACTATGAAAGCTAAACAACTTTCTTTACTATAAAAAATAGAATTCATGTTTACAAAACAAACCATATCTCATATAAATATAAACATTATTAAAACAATTAATATTTTTTGTGAACTCTCTCCTTAATGTAGATAAATCTTCTTCCAATATTCAGAACATTCATGGAAGAATACAGTTTTATATTTTCCTCACTGTGTCGTGGACTAAACTAACTTTCGTTCTAAAATTGTAGTAACCCAGCTCCGACCAAAACATTAAATAGTGGGAGGTGAAAGTTTACCATTTTTCTCTCTCCATAAAACATTTCTTAACATTTTTAAAATAAATGAAATCAGTTTACACAAATTAGCATGGTGTTTATAAATTCAAAAGAATGCAAAATGCTGTCCCATACTGCAGTGTGTAATCACTCGCCACCCGAATAAGCTGGCCTGGCCAGTGAAATGTCACGACCGTGCAAAAATGTGTTGTCTATCTATGTTTTGTGTTCTCCAACCTGCAAGTACTGTTTCTGTAAGTACTTGTGCATATCTGTCTACGTTTTAGTAACTCTTCTTCCAAACTAGTTTACCTTATACATTTTCTCTAATTTTTCCCCTCGTAGAGGATTTCAGAACTTTCAGTGATATGGAGGAAGGGGAATGATTGGGGGAGGGGGAGGGGAGGAAGAGAATAATGTCCACCAACTAGCCCTGGTAACACCATGAAATTGACTTTATAACAGTTCCATACATTTTTATAGAAAAACAGTTTGAAACACAACATGAAAGGAAATAATGATATTAATAATAACAACAACAATAATAATACTTTAATAATAATAATAATAATAATAATAATAATAATAATAATAAACTCACTTTTTAACAGAACAGTGACAATTTTGGCACAGACCATTTAATGCGTAAAAACTTGGACTTCTTTGACTAGTGCTTACCTATAATGTAGTCATATGTGGTGTTGGGAGTATTTATAATTCCAAGTCCCAGACGCTGCCATGAGTGTATTGTCATCAACAGAAGTATTGTGAATAGCATCAGGATAGCCACTGAAGTGTACACCAGAGCTATAAGCCCTATAAAGTATGGATACAATCACAGTTTTGAATTACTGTACGAGAGATAAGAAGCTATTCCACATTAACTTGCAACTGACATGTACATAACATATACAGAAAATTGTGAATAATATTGTAACAGAGCATACAGGAAAAAAATTCACACAGCCATGTTACGACTGCACACCAAGCACTTGTCATGACTGGCAAGTTTAATATGTAACACACAGCAAGTGTCCAATATGACAATGATAGCAGTATTGCTTGTGGTTCTTCACAAAATTAAACATTTAATATAAATTCACTATTCTGATTTGGGTTCAGTATTTATGTGGTATTCTGGTTCCACCAGTCATTTGTTTATTTGGGATACAAGATATACAATTATCCCTGGATAACTGAATATGCAGTATAAATGGGTTACACTATACAAAAATTGGTGTTTTATTATTTAATTTACAAATTTTGTCAAGCATCACAGATATTAAACAGAACAAATATGAACATTCCACAAGTCCCTTAAGTTACATCCTTCAATTACAAATAGTTGTTCACCCAGGTACAGAACTATACTCAGCCTGCAGTTCATTCTAAATATACAAGCTACATATGGTAGCTTCAATTAAATGCAAACTGAACCCATTTTTGCGAATGTGAGCAAATGTTGCAGAAAAATGCCATAATAAATCAAAAACCAAACGTGGAAACATTCACTTGCAATGGTGTACAACCACAAAAACGTAAGTTTATAATACTAACCTAATGCAGGAAAGTGTTATTAGAGTATAAGTTTATACTGAAGTGTGATGGAGTTTACCGAGTGTGGTGGAGCAGTGGTAGAACACTCGCCTTGCATTTGGGAGGACACAGGTTTGATCCTAAGTTCCAGCCATCCTGGTTTCGGTTTTCTGAAATCACTTTAGGCGAATGGTGGGATGATCCTGGCTGACTCTTATCTGCTTTTTTCTGTGATCACATTAAGAATTGACTGCCCGAACAGGAACAGTAGTTAAAATTGCATTCAAACAGCACCAATTGTTGTATCAGCCCCGCTACAGTGTGCAATATAACTCACTAGGCTCATTCCACAAGTGTATTCCAGCAGTTCTTTTCTGAGGTTTTCCACCACCTTTTTTTCTGCTCTACAACCACAGATTATTAATTGACAGTAACCACTCACATTATTTACGTACCCTAACAAACACATTTTAAAATTAACTTTCCTGCTAGTAATATCACACTTTTTTCTCATTAGATTTGATTTTTAAAAACTGTTATTTTCATTTTTTGACTGGGATAGAGGATATTTCTGCAGTTGCATTGTTGTCACAGCAGCTGTGTGCCATAGTTCTGGGGCTAGGCTGTATGTTAAAATGGTGCTGTTGTTAATATGTCATCAGAAACATGATTAATGCCATTGATGAGTTAGGAGTACACAGGAGATGGCATGTTGGGGACTTCCTTGAAGTCGACAATTTATGCCAGTTTTGCACGAACAATGTATTATTGTAGCTCAACACAAACAACTCTGAGTACACGTTTACGAAAACATATTAAGTAAAATCTACTAGGTAGTAATTGTCATGTGACCAAATCTACCCAGTTGTTTTGGATGTTATAAAGTTTTTTTTCAGACCGCACAAAATTTGAATAGTAGTATGTGCAGCAAAATCTGCAGAAGCAGTATACTTTAGTCGCTGATCGACTTACATTATAAAACCAGGTTAAAACAGAGCAGAATATCCTTCTGTACTAGTACAATATACGTATACTGCATTACAGTTGTGTTAGAAATATCTAGTCTACTGAGTAAGGTTTTTGTAAGCACCTACTATGGTAATGACACTGTTCAACAAATTTAAATGAAAATGGTTACGTGCACTGTATTTGGGTGTAAAGAGTGATCAGGTAAAGAAAATAAATCTGCTACTGTTACATTTCTTAGGTAAAAAAGCCATGTTTCACATTTGCATAGTGTAAATTATGTGGTTAAACAATTGTTTATGTAGATAAACCTAACGAACTAACCTGAAAATACAGCTCTCTCTCTCTGTCTCTCTCTCTCTCTGTCTCTCTCTCTCTGCTTAGTAATGGCAACAAGCACATTTGCACAAAAAATTTTAAATAAATGGCAGAAACTACATAAATGTATTAAACACTGTTAGCACAACAATGGTTTCCATGCACGAACAGTAGGCAATGTCGGTACTCACAGAATTGTGTTTCAAAATGCAATCCAGTTGTTAAGTTCACATTTTATTGCAAAATTTTATTCTTCAATCAACGTAGACTAAGATAAACACAGCATATTTGTCATTCAAGAAACCATTTCTATTTTATTATTATTCAAAATTTTAGTAAAAAACATAGGCTCTTATGGCAAAAACAATGTTTATGAGCGACAGCGACCTAGTACATAATCCTGCGTAGAACAAGGGCTCAAATACACTGACTTCAAGTGTTTGCCTGCACAGTATACGGCATAGCCATCCCCTGATTAGTACATACATTGTGTGTATAATAGAGTAATCCCACTTGTCTTCTGTACGTTCATGATTATCTTCAGGATCACGGTCATGAATTTCACTGTAATGTACACTTCCGACATTCTCCCAAACATACACTTGTTATCTATAGTTGTCTTAGTTATTATATCTAAAATGTTACTGTTGAGAAAACTTCTGCCTGAGTTGTAGTTATTACATGGACAAAAAGTAACGTTATATGCAGGAAAAAATACTAGGGCTGTTACACGCAGGAATGTTGCAACATGATTCTACAGTATAAGAAACATTCAAGAACACAACATCAATTGTTCTCCAGTGTCGTGTATGTTCGCCGAGGACCGCTAATAGTGCTACACTAATGCGTGGTATAGTGCCAATGAACAGGCTATTAGAATATAAGTCGCTCCTCTGTTAGAAGGACATTTTCCAGCTCTGTTCTAGTTGTGGCAGATGCTGGTCTAGGTGCAGTGTGTCAGTCTAATGCATCCTAGACGTGCTCAAATGTATTCACACTGAGTCTCATCACATAATTTATTTTGACCAATTTCATAAATAATTTGAGCAGAGTACTTGGCACTGTATCAAAAAAGTTTACCTTACTCAGCATAAAACTGGTACAAAAAATAACAATTTTAAATACATGAAACATTAAAGACATGTAAACATTTCAAAAATTAACTTTACAATATACTTTAACTTATTTTGGTATTTCTTTAGCTCTCAGTACACATTTTTAAGTGTTTTGTAACATCACCTCATCTTCTTAAACAACAGTTAACTTCCATTGTACTGGCAAAGAAATCCTACAGTTTTTTCACTCAAAACTTTTGATGACTTAGATGAACATAGCAAACAGAAATAAACTGTGGCTAAAATAATGAGTTTATACTCAAGCCTATTTACTATATAAGCATGCCCAACAATGAGTGAATGCAGTGAGATAGGGATAGCAAAACTGAGATATAAATACAAAATAAGTGTCTGAACACTACAAAATTTTGCATAGCAATCCTAGAAAAGAAAAATAAAAAAGTTTTATTCAAGTACAGTACAAATTGGTTAGCTGGAGAAAACTATCAATCTGATTTAATACATTCAAACAACTTTAAAAAATAATTTCTCTACCATCCTATTACACTCATCAAGTTTTCTGTTAATTGGTACAGCATGTATAGGTGAAGATGTACATTTATAGAACATGAAGTACATACTCAAAATACTAAAATTTTACAGTGAACTCAGTTAATACTGGTTTAATTATTATCCTGACTATACTCACGGCTTATGTAACTCTGAAGCAAGAGAATGTGATACAGTGGAACCATCTTAAGAAGTTTCCCATTTAAGAAATTTCCTGCAATTTTGTACCTGGCCTATAAGTACGTGTGTTATTTGAACCTTTCAAGTTTTCCTGGGTAATGGTATTAATTCTTTCTGTCCCACCACGAAAGTCTTAAGAGGGTTCTACATACTTAAGTGATGAATACCAGCATGTCTTACCTGCTTTCTTAATAAGGGCAATGGCGGTCATGATACGACACCAGCTACAACCTGTATTGCAGCAGGAGACAGGCGAGAGTTAACTGACTGTGCCGCTACTGCTATGGCTTCTTCTAGACTCTACTAAATGGATCAAGCCCACACACATTCTACCTCACGCCGACCAGGAAACGTGTCCCTGCCAGGGGCGGCTTAAGGACCGGGTGACTGGCCGGCTCACAGGGGTGTGTTAACTATGGTAAAATATTTTGATGTGGTTGCAAACATAAGGTTAAAAATTTTAAAGTTCTTCTAAAAAATTATTAGACCTTTAAACAAACCTATGGATAACAACAAAAAAAAATTAAAATAAATAAATAACTTGTTACAGTGTACATTTTGTAACAAAAGATGTTGCATAAATATCTTTGCATGGTTACTGGCCCTCTGCTGAGAGACAGAAATGAGGAAAGATGACGGAAATAAAAAAAATTAGAACTTGGAGAAAAAAAAGGGGGAGGAGGGCAACAAAAATCTATTAGCACAAACCTACCCAGCAGGTTAAACATTTTCCTTAAGCCGCCTCTGAAAGACTCCAATCGAACAGTTCCTGTAAACAAAAACTTCTATATGGAACAAGGAAGCAACTGTTTTTTGGCCTTTATGAGCACTGTCAGACAAACATAAACTGCTTACTTTTAGTATAAGGCTTTTCTTAAACCACAGCATACTGAGTAAAATTATATTCCGTAAGTAAAATTTATATGAATTCCAGTATTTAACACTTAAGAATAAAGTTCATTACAAATTTCAGTTATTACAAGTACTGTTAGCAAATGTATGGGAATGAATAGTTTAAATTAAAAATGGATAAAGCACAAACATGAAAGTAAAATAAAAGGTTTGAAATGCTGTGAAAAACCTGAAACTCAACAAAATTTTTATCATGACTATTTTGTTTTAAGGATCATACTGTAAAATAAACCTAAAAAAATGGCATAGTGGTGAAAAAAAAAGTTTATTGGTTGTGCTAACCATTCCAGCAGAATTTGACAAGGTTTGGACAGTATGCTATACTATAACCACATAAATAAAAAAAAATTCATCTTACGTATGGCTGAAGTAAACCATGGGAAGGAATAACACAAATGTAGAATATAAACACATGTTACGCATGTGTACACATCAGTGTATTTTGTATTAGAATGGCACATACTTACCAAACTATGATTTAAGCTCAACCACATTCACATTACTTATAAGGTGAATGGCTCAAGGAAAACACTACTACCTATTCTGTTACCAAATTACAGGACTTTTGCGTACCAGTATTAATTCATGCAGATGTTGCAAATATTCACATTGTCTGCGAATATACGCAACCTCATATGGCTACAACTTGCTGCCTTGTCCCAGAATGCATGTCTGCAACAGCCTAGAGCAAAGTCTATACAGAAACTTGCAGGTCTGAAAGCTAAGGAACAAATAGCAAGTACTGTACCTGCTGCACGGACACAGGGAAGATGTTGGCAAACACTCAAATATTAGAGTACACCTGGCTCTTTTGATCAGATAACTCCAGTGTGCACACGAATGGCAGAGGACAAGACATCTAACCATAATAGTCTCTGCTCCTGCTTGCTCGCATATCACCACGTAGATACAAATGAGTCTAGGTGTTCCCTCAGTTACTGTCTGTGCACCAGCTCAGAGTACCCAGCGGGTACGCGTTTCTTGTCCGTAAAGACATAAATAACGCGAGGGCGATAGCATGTGGACACACATACTAGCCGTAGTAAGGTTGTAAGTTTGGACATGTTTGCTACTGTCTTACTGTAGCGTATTTGACGTTTAGGACGAAAAATGCATTCATACCAGTAACTCTCACTTGGCGCGTGGACAACAAACACACAGTATTAACACGTCACCGTGCACAGCTTTAAATATGGCAGTGTTGTCAAGGTTGCCGAGATGGAGAGGAGAGGTGTTGTCTCGACCAAATGCAGTTGTGGTGAGACCAAAGTCGAGAGTTTCAAATAATTTACGACAGGCTAGAAATCCAACGTGTTCGCTAGCAAGAACAGAACTTTACTTTCAGGCCATTACTCACAGTTTTTTTAAAATGTGCTAAAGTGTATCATCAAGTAAAACTAAGTTACTTTTCTGCATTTAAGAGAAAAGCAGTTTGGATAATTTTTTATGTTCCGAATTGCTACATTCTGACCAAATTGTTTAGATTCATAATAAATACAAGAGCTAAAATTGTTTAAATAGGATAAGACTTACTTTATACCAAGACATCAATGTAATAGTAAACACTTGTCACAAATTGCCAACAACTTTAAAGTGGGACATACTGTATGTACTTTTAAATCTGACGTGAACTGTTTAATTCAGTGGGAGGTATGTCATGTTTATACCATTTCTGACTCTGGTTAAGGTACTTGCTAGGTGAACATATTCGAACACATTCTAGGCCTAGAAGTTCGGAAGCTGTAAGGATAACATAACACATGCAGCACGCCTCACCCTAGCGTTCAGGCACAAGTCACCAAACTGACATGCAGTCTTCTCGCCGATAACTCGCTTCTATGAGACATTCAAGGGTGACCCTACCATTTTATGATGTAATATTAAAGATACTAGTGAAATGTAGTGCTTATAGCTTATAAAAGATTCTGTACCAAGATTTTCAAACTTCAAAACGACAAAAAAAAAATGTTCTTTGAGTGCTGTTCCTAAGCAGACAACATGCACACTGAGCAGTTTTTAAATAAACATCGATCGATTGAAGCTCTGTACACCATTTGGCGGCCTAGGCAGGCGACAACCTTAATAATATTTTCGTTGCTTGAAATGATGTATTATTTCCCAATCTAACTCAACATTTTGCAAGAAGCAATTTTTATCATCTGTTTAACTGCTACAATACCAGTTATGCACACAGGAAAATTTAATAGCTCTAATGCCCGTGTCATTTTGTAGTTGCCCACCTGTATAGGCTTGACGTAGTGTAGTTTTTTGAATTTAGCACTGCAAAAACTTAATACAGTATAGGCATATTTTTATTCAACCATAGATACAAGAATTAGTTGGTTGCTGTTTATAAGATCTTTTGATTAATATATTTAACTATACATAATTTTAGCCTTATTTTCAGTACTTTAAACTTCTCTTTCCGAATATTTAATTTTGACTTGGTGTGTATACACCTACAAGTGCTTTACTGGGTTTAAAAACAGTCTACAAAGTCATTGTAAACAACATGTACCTTGTTTAGTTATCAGTAAATGATAATAAGACACTGAAATAAAAACCATTGTAATAACAAAGCAACTTGTTCAGAATTTGATGTAACATCAAAACCTGAAAAGAATTGATTACAGCTACTCTCCTGGTACCTGCAGAATGAGCAGTTTTGAATTGGTTTGGCAGTTTTCTATCAGCACTTTGGATATGTGTAAATCTGAATTGATGTGCTTTTTATTTTCTTCTTAGAAAAAAAATGTTATGTCTTCTGCAGTGACGAGACTTAGTTAGAGTTTAACAGCAAGGTCTTCAGCACTGGTAGGACAGATGTGACAAGAGTATGGAACTAAGGTGGAATGCAGGACCAAGGAAAAGGGAGAACACCAAGAAAAACTGACGGTGAACAGCAACGCTGTCAATTCCTACACGCGAAACTTGGAAGAGACCCCACTATGAATCACAGCCAGACCATAATGGTGGAGTTCAGTGGCCAGATGATGACACCACTGTTGCTCTTTACATGATTTGTGTCGCACCCAGGGGCCTAACTGGAGGTAGTATAAAGTAGGTACAGTATTGTGTAGGGCCAGCCTAAGCTGCTACCACACAAACACAATGGAAAAGTATTTAGTGCCTTTTCTAAAAGAAACCATTTCAACCATTTGGAACTGGATGCATGCAATAATTTTAATATAAAACATTTTTCTTCTTCTAATTCTCACAGCTGTGACAAGTACATTAAATGAATCAAACGTAGAATGCAAACATCAAAGAGTGTATAAAATTATATTAAGCAATTCACGTAAAGTTATGCATCCTTGGGTGCAGTGGAATCAATCAACATTAAGTTATTAAAAAAAATACAGGAGACACTAAAGTTACCGATCAAATAGTGGGGAATGGGGAGATCTGAAGATGGCAGCAGTGTGAGCATATTTCTTTACATTATACCTGCTTGTGCCCAAAGTTTTTTTATACACGTAAGAATTTAGTTGCACACGTTAAAAAGAAGAAAAAAAAGTGTGTGCAGGGTTAAAGTTGTTTTTCCACCACATACATGCCTCGTCTTCGTAACAATTGTATGAGTTTGGACTTGTGAATTCTGTAAAAATTGTACTAGTTCCCTTTGCGATAATCATCTTGAAACTGTAAATGGACGCATTAAGTTGGTATTTGTATTTCCGGCGCTGCAGTTTGTTGCAGCATGTTCAAGAGTTGGAGAACCTGGTCTTCCAGAAAGAAAAGATGTCTGTCTGACATCATGGTGGTGAGTTGTGCTCTCGTGTCGGCTCACTGCCAATCGATGCCATATCTAAGCATCTTTGCATAATCTTTCGAAATATAGTAAATTTCGTTCGTGGCTAAACATTTCGGTTCACTCGGGCCGAATAATGGCTGTAATTTTAGTTAATTTCATGTTTTTAGTGTTGTATTGCTCATTTCACGCCTCGTGACTTTTATCGCTTGGTTTAGAATCTCGTACATAAAAATGTTTATAGTACGTTACTGACTATTCATTTCACTGGTTTGGACTTGCATCGTTTCTGGTTTCATTAGCAAGTTGCTAATTGTCTAAGCACTGATAGTAGTGCCACGTGGTCAGACAGCTATTTAGGGGCAATAATATTTTATACAGGCTGTTACAAAAAGGTACGGCCAAACTTTCAAGAAACATTCCACACATACACAAAGAAAGAAAATATGTGATGTGGACATATGTCCGGAAATGCTTGGTAATTACCATGGTAAAGCTCAATTCCTTAAGTGTCGTTAAATGTCATAGTAAAAAACATTTCGTACAGACACTGTTCCAATTACCCAACTTACAAATAAAGTATGTAAATAATTTCACAATTTTAATAATAATTATTATTATAACAATAATAATGAGATTGATTGTATATTGTAGACATCCTCCAAAATGTTTTGAATTTTTTTACTACTAAACAACAATAGAATATATAGTGGAAAAAAGACAGCCAAACGTTTCTTAGAAAATGTGTTCACCAAACAGTGTTTGTCATGTACTATATGTTATTTTTTTCCCACATTGAAACCATTTTAACAAAGGTGAATGATACACAAATACTGTATTTTCATTATATATGTTTATTACATCAATATTTACAAACTGTAACAAAGAGTGTAAAAATGTGTTGTTTTGTTTTCCTTCAATCTGAAATGTTGAGTAAAAAAATTTGTTGCTGTCAGTACTGTCTCACAATGGAACAGATAATGCACACACATTTCTTTTATAAGGTACAGCGACTACAACAACGAGCAAACACAGCAGTTACACATTGCACTTACACAGTTCAAACATATAAAAACATAGCATACTGCTGATGAGCACTTGATGCAAGGAAGATCACTGGCAGTCACGCACTGTTCCACAGATATTTGTCTGCAGGTGGCGTTTGTGAATACTGACTTCATTCAAAAACCACGCGACATGAAGAATACCAAAATATTTCCAAACAATTTTCTTAGGTTCATATTTGTTACAAATTTTAACAAATACAATTTCATCCAATGCTACATGGTTATCTATATTTTGCAATACTGTACTTAATCTCATGGAAGATGACAATTTTTGATACCAACACAAAAATATCACAACAAGTATGAGCAGGATGGAGCAAGTATAAATAAATATGTAGTACAACAGAGAACATCATAGGAAGTTATTACATCTAACATATATCATCCATCATGTCAAAAATAAAAAAAAAAAAACATTCTTGGCAACTTGTTTAACTCTACTTCCTGCTAATATTTTTGAAAACTACGAAAAACAAAAGCAACTTAAGTACTGTTTTGTTTTAAGAGAATTAAATTTTAAAAAATACTTATAAATAAAATTTTTACAAACTGTATGCCAAGAAAGTTTAAGAGTTCATAATTTCATTAATACTAGTTTAAAAAGCTAAACTGAACACAAAAATACATAAATTGTTATTTTAACAGCTAAATGACATGTGAATACCAGTAATGGCGCCGTCAATATAATTTCTAATTCTATTTATGTGAGTGTTTGGTAGACATCTATTATATCATTATTGGAATTACAGTAGAGCTTCAACTTAATGAACTCGAGAATACCAAAAATTGCTACGTAGCAAAATAATTTTTAGGAACCTTCAAAAACACAACCAAAAATGTATGAAAGAACTAAGAAACTTTGATAAAATGGAATATAAATTGTAACAAGATTGTATGTTCTGAAATAGCAGAGGCGGAACCATAACTTAAATCTGTAGCTTGTGTTTACAACAAAGGATAAATGAATGAATAATCCTCATGCACAGCTGCATTATTTATTTTTTGGTTATGTGTTTTAAGTAAGGGAGAGTAGCAAAACAGTATATACTTGTGAAAAATTGGCAAATACTGGACATGTGCAACCCATTTGCAATGAACAGTATCAATATTCAAAGGCTGGCACAACAGCAGAAGGTCGTGATTTTAGTAACAAATTACAAGTGTGTGAGGTTAGCTGGAAATTTTTAAAGTAAAATAATACTTTAGAAAAGTGTCTGTGTTACATGATAAACAGAAACCACTTTCCTTATTTTATTGAATTGATATTTTGTATGTCTTTTGAACCCTGCAAAGGGCCACGTGATTGCTAAGCCCACGTATTTTGTAGGTTACATATTTGTAATAAGCCTACGTGAAAGAAATCACAGATATTAATAGACGGTCAAAATATTAAAAATTCTACAAGTAGACCTTTGTTAAATACACATTTGACACGTGTTCATTTCTTACACATAACATTATTCCCACTGATCTGCTGTGTTTACAACACTAAAAAATCTTTAATAACTAGGCTACGCTAAAAAATTTCATTGCTGTGATAATTATATATATTATCAAATTGACTTTACGCAAATACACTCTCCTGTATTAATTTTTGGCTGCATCGATGGCTAATGCGTAGCAAAAAAATAAAATGCATAAAACATTTTCTGTGTAGTAAATTCTTTAATTAATGTAGGCGTATAACAACAAGAATTTAATCGCCTACATAAATTATGTAACTTATACATAATTTGGAAATACCTTTCTCTGCTTTGTTCATGTTTACATATACAATCAGCTGACTCTGCCATAGAATAAATATGCACCATAGATTAAGCAGTGTTAGATATAGACACTCAGAAGAAAATCAGAGGCGCAAACATACAAAACAGAAAAGTTTTCTTGTTTTCACAGCAAAAATGGAAATTTATTTAAAACAGGGTAGCAAACCGCTCTTTACCGTCGAAGAAAAACTTCTGACATCACTTCCTTTGAAGGAACACTTTGCGCAGAAAGAAACTATAACGTCTGAATCAAATACTGTCGTACATAATCGCTCGAGGAAAGTGAATCGCTATCTCGGAAGTGAAAGGAAAGCAAATTGCTTCGTTAGTCGACTCTGCTTCGGTGGTACATAATAAGCCCCCAGGAAGCATAATGTACGAGCATCTAGGCACCCAGTTTAACAGTGCGGCGGTGGACAGCAAGAAAACTAATACACAGACAGTGCTTCACGTCTCAGTCAGGATACGGAACAGTGCAACTTGCTCTACCAACTGATTCTACAACTGACAGAATGCAGTAGTGTCTAGTAGAGACAGGAGTGGCGACACAAACTTGTCCCTGCGAATAGCAGCGTCCAGCGACACGCAAGTCGCAGGGCCAAGTTTTCGCAACAGTGTCGCTACTATCGACCTCACGAGTGCTTCATGCCATGGTACTATACCTGATAACGCACTGTCGCCCCGTCACATGCTCTTGTCTTGTTTCCGCTGGCCGGCGCCCCACAGTCACTCATGAGAACTCGTCACATTGAGTTTCAATGTGTCAGGGAAATTTCAAGTTTAAAGTGCATTATCAATTGTATATTTCTTATAGTTTACCTATTATCCTTCGTTTTTATGTACACCTAAGTCTTATGTTATTTAATTTTCATTGTTATACTGACACGTGTACAAATTTTCAGGTTAGGTTTTAATTTTTTGTTGGCATCCATTTTAGTTTCAGTGAAGCCAAGAGCCCATTTGTGGTAGGTTTTTTTTTTTTATAAGATGCAGTGATCTTGTGCACTCAGTAGTTATAAAACATTAGTAGTTTCAGCTCACGTCCGCAGCTTACTGATAACGTCATTGTCCATCTGGTGGTAGATCGCGCTGAGGTTAGGCTGTTATTCACGAGCCTCGTGAATCGTGTTTGTATCACTACATTCGCTAGAAGTACCACGTGGGCTGGTATGACGTAAGAGCCGAGATTAGCAACAGCTGTGCGTGACTGACTATCGTCTACTGTTTTCTTATCCGTCTGTGTTTTTTTAGTACAACTGGAGTGGTGGAGTTATTGTAGTAGGTTGATGTCATAGTATATTGGCAGGATTTTGGTGCTGCGAATTTGTTTACAACAACCATTCATGGAAGGATAAATTTGTTTTGACTATCCCGTACGTAGAAACTTGTGTGTTGATCGTTAACATCACCTGGCCAGTTTTGATATTAGCACTGAACTTCATTGCCTTGAGGCCATTTAGCCATTTCATACACACAAAAAGTTCAATGTTGATGTACAAATTTTTCATTTCCTACTTGTAAACAATACTTCCTGTTAAATTTATGTGCTTGTTTGGTTTTGTACTTTAATGAAATTGACAATTAAAAATATTATCATTGCCGTTATACTACACGAAAAACATAGTTTCAAGTTTACAAAAAAAAGTTAAATTTGCATCATTTAATATAGAAATCTATAACATTTAAAATAAATGGTACACACTTATGCTTAGAAATCAAAACTTTAAATAAAAAAAATAATAACTTGTTTTTTGGTATTAAATAAAAATAATAGCAGATAATACGCCTGTCGTGACAAACTCCAAGGAAATGCTCAAGTCGCATGTCACTGCTAGGGTAGTACAGCAACAGACTGGATGAATGTCGCTGCATAAGGAGAACACCGTCGAGGGACGCTGCAAGGATCGAAGGAGCAGTCCAAGTCGTATAACATTGCAGTGTAACTCACATAGGCTATACAGTCAAGAGGTCTATTGTAGGTCGATCCTCATGTTATTTATACTTTCTTTCGAATAGTGGTGTAAAAAGTCACAAAAGTGAATCTATAACATTTGCAAACCAAAAGCATTTTGATAAACATTGATGATCAGTATTACCATAACCAATTTCTATTTAGGTAAAATAGTTTCTATCCTTTCTCTATTCCCTCAGTATTAACACTTGTACTTTTCTTCCCATTCTTGTCTGATAATTATGATTGCAGTATACCAAATACATATTTTCGAAAATAAGTTTTTGCTTGTGTTCAAAGACTATTTTTAGTAAATAATGTGTGGCAAGGTACAGAAGCTTGTGATGGACACAAACTTAAGTTATGGGCATAGCTAACAGATGGCGACAGTGAGCGAGCGGCGCGGTAACTATGGAAGCTGCATGCCACGGCCGTTGCTTGTCGCTGTTGGTCTGGCCCTCCTACTTTCAGATGCGGTCGCTACAGCGACACGCGACATGCCAGTCAAGGCAATAAAGTCACTGCGATAGTAAAAGTTCCCCATCCCTAGTGTCCAGCTTGATTATTTCCTTTCATGTCTTATGATAAAGCAAGAGTATCCATCAAAAAATATGTAACTATACTATTTATGCAGACGTTTTACAATAACCTATTACAGTACATGTAAATAATGTGTTTCACTAATGCTTAAAAAAATATATATTAATAATAAGGCTTGAGTGCAAAGTACTTTTAACGAGCAGTAACCAATTTGTTGAACGAGCGTGGCATTCTACGAGCTACAAAGGCGGCCACCGCAGGTATTTATTTTTTATTTATTAACTTACCAATATTATCTTGCAAACTTTTAACTCAGTTCACACTGCAAATATTTTAAAAACCTTATTAATGTGAATTTACTACATTTTTTTGGAGGAGCAGGAGAGAGACAGAAAGATAGAAGGTATGGCAATGTTAGTCATAACTTTTCGCATGTTGATGGCTTGCGAGTGGCCTATATCACCAGGCGCACGTTCGACTTTCATCACACTGGAAAATTCTTTTGCCTAATATTTTTTCTTTCACTGCTGTGGTTTACCAATTGATGATAACTACATCATGCCATTGTTCTTGGTTAACAGACTTATTTTTACTTTAAATTCCGAAGTAATATGCCTGACGATTTAACTTTTTTTGGGGGGGTTTAAATAATGTGAAGTCAGATTTTAAAAACATCAATGTAGAATAAACATTTTCTGTCTCCGCGGCATTTCGTTAAGTTTGGATTCTACTGTATATATTCAGTGTATGTTTGGGGTATGACAGGGATAGTGATGTGCGAAACAGAGGAGTTAGTGAAGTGTCCCCTCCAACTCAATCCTGCTCTAACCTCACGGTGTACCCTGAGGCCTGAGCAACCGGATAATAAAGGTTGGGTGTGAACACCAGCAAATGGTAAACAAGAGTCTAGTCAGGGCTTAAACCAACAGACTTGGGAAGGGGTTTAGCCAGCATGGAGGGTTGGAACCCTAGGGCTGGTGGCGGATGAATCACAACAGCTGCACCGACAGCCTTGGTTAGCAGAGGTTACCTCCAGTTGAATGGGCTTACCTGTGAGTCTGTAGGTGGCAGCCCAACCACACAGATGTAGGTTATGACAGGCCTATTTAACCGGTAACAGAAACTATCAAAAGTGACATTTTCCCCCATGCTCAAAGATCGGAGATGTCACTTCAGATGTACAATATACTTGACGGCACTGCACAAATATGACAAACAACTAGTGTGAGGCAGGGGAGGCTGACATTACAGGTAGTGTTAAATTGAACATCATTTACTATGTGAAGATTTGACAGAACACATGAAAACTCAAACATCAAAGTCAGCATGACCAACAACATCCTCCAGCATGATTCCCATATGCGGAAATGTGGGTTGAATCAACAAGGAATTGACTTCAATAGCCAATGTGGGAGATGAGTGCCACAGTCGCTGTGCTAACTATGCAGTAAGTACTAGGGGGAAAGAAAGAAGAGAAGTTGTGCAAACAGTTCTAAGATGCTGCTACAAGGGAAAACTGAATTGTTGGCACATGTGTTCCATTACGTTACTGTAGCTACATTGGTATGATAACACAGCTGATAAGGAAAAAAATATTTAGATACGAAAGCCATTCTATTGTAGTCATACATGTCAGCTATTTCAATAAAATCAAATATTAAAATGAGTAAGTTTGCATAAAGGCCAGCTCTATGCTGAACTTTACGATTATGCTATCAATTTTTCACACTTAACACAAATACAAAATGTACACAATGCTAAAGCTGTATTGCTTCAATTAATAACAAATAACTAACTGCACAAAAATTTGACAAGCAATGCAAACATATATACAATACACACTAAATGTTAAACATAACTCATATAAATAGAGAAACAGAAATATCACAGTTCAAAACTGATGCAAACAAACACTTAAAATTTAAACTACATACAAATATTTTCATCCACAGCAACATAAGCATGTAATTATTACATAATTACACTATATGTGTTAGAAGAAAAATAAAATGATCATTTAAAAAAAAAAAAAAAAAAAAAAAAAAAAAAAAAAAAAAAAAAAAAAAAAAAAAAAAAAAAAAAAAAAAAAAAAAAAAAAAAAAAAAAAAAAAAACCAGGAAAAACGTTGCACAATGCTGGAAAATGTATAAAGAATAACAATTGTACTATGTATGTAAGTATTGCAGGACTAGCTAACTGTATTACAATTTCATACACTGCCTAAATTATTAAAAATAATAATGTTAAACTTGTACTTCAGTATTCCTTAATAACCTCAGTGTCGTCACACTAGTTTGGTGGCTTACGATTATTTTACATTTCAACAACAATCTGTACAATATACGTGAAATGACATAAGCAAACACAAAAAAGTATTGGTTTTTTAAAATGAGTATTTGATGAGTACAATTTGTATGATAACAATTCTAAGTGAACTTCGTTACAAAGTAGGAAAAAAGGGAATAGTAACAAATTGTAAACAAAATAAAAAATACCCCTGAAACTTCTGATATATATATATATATCTATATATTTTTTTTAACTTTAAGATAATATTTAAATCACACTCTACTTGTTGCCTATAGTTTATGTAAATTTAATATCGCTGCAATAAGTTGGAATTACACTGTGCATACTTTGTAGGAAGTACCATATGCTAAACCATCATTCAGTGTGCAGTTGACATCACTGCAGCTCTGTGATTGAACATGCAACACACACTTTCATGACCGCAGCACAGCTGAGTTGCTGGCATTAGTACAACAAGCTACGTAGCCATTGTGTAACGACAAGACCAACAAGAGTACAACGGAATGTAACAAACAACAAGCAAACAACTTGATCACTAAGAACCCTAGCAACACTCAAGTCTCAATCATTGTAAACTAGTGTCCCATATTCCACCTGTGTTGATGTGAACACTTGCCAACTTACTAATACAGCACTGGCAACATTAGTATCCTGGAATGTTTGCCCTCTCTGCTGAAGTTCCTATTTATTGCTCACTTCTCTCATCTCTTATTTAATCTCCAACTTTCTCTTATTTCAAAAAATTTTGGCAACTTTTCTTCAATTTAAATTAATGCATTTCCTCAGCAACATTCTATTTACAGGATATCAAGACTGAAAAACTGTTTTGAACTTTTACCAAAATGTGCTTTTTGGACATGTTGACATTAGCCACGAAGTATGTGTGCAAGGGTGTTTCAAATTACAGTCACCAAGAAGTCTGAAAAACTATAGTGCACCACACAGTGAAGATAAAATATAAATAAATAGCAGGGAAAATACTTTTTATTCTCCTTAAAGATACCTAGCACACTTAAAAGCAAGCAAGGAATAGTTTTTGAGACACTTATCGCCTTCGAACAAACTTAATAATTTAAAAATTATAAGTGTCTGGAGCAGATGTTTACAGCATTGGGGTCGAAGTGTATTTTGTGACCCAATGATAATCCCTACTAATGAAAAAGGTCCACAATCCAAGTGAGTTTGATAAGTGTGATGGTAAGTGGTAGTTTAAAATGCCAGAAAAGTCTAGTTTCAAAGAAAAAATAACTATCAGAGTAGTGATAAACAATTTTTTGTGAGAATGGAGGGGTGGGGAGGAGAGACAAAAAAAAACCTCCTGAAAGTATAAGAAATTTTTTTTTATATTACTGTATGTGCACAGGAAATTTTTGATGAATTAATATTGTACAGTATTTGTTTGTTAGTGAGAACTTTAGCATCTACAGAGAAAATGAAACAGTAAAACACATAATATAAAGGAGAAAGAAAAAAAGAATCATAAATAAATAATACAGTTAAATGCTACTTACAAACTGTTCAACCTTTTTTCCCACTTTGGGTTATAAGATGTAAAACTATGGGAAGTTAAAAACAATAATACGCGACAAAAATGTAAAATAAAAGCCTTACCAAAACAAACAACAAAATCTACTACTGTATAACATTGTGCCTTCAAAACAAAACAGTATTGCAGCTGAACCGGCAGCAATTAAAATAATCAATTAGGTATATGATGCAAAAGCACAAGAGTAGTTACAGTAATTAAGTACTGCACCTTAAAATTATCTATAGGTTAAATTTGACTAAATAATAATTACATAATTATAAAAATTCCAGTAACCTCTAGTACTGTGGGCGTAACTCACACTACATACAAGCAGTGTTGGTTATTAGGGAAGGCTACGCTTCAAGTAGAAGGTTAGCATGGAATGTTACAGAGAGGTAACATAAGAGAAGAGAGATACTTTAAATGCAACATATAAGGAATAAATAGATAACTTTCTACACAAGATATCATTCTCATCAATATTCCCTTCAAAGATGACTAGCAACAGATATTACAAAATTCTTCTAACATTACAATTGACCCTTCTCATTATCAGTCTCTTACAAGACTTACTTTCTGGTTTGTAAGTGCTTCTTAAGTATTATTTCATGAGATGAGATTTGTTACAGTTTGATATGGTGGTGGATTCCACACAAGTTACGTCAGGGCCACATGGGTTCAGAGAAACACTACCCTCTGTCGAACGGTACAACCATATCACAAACACTCAACAAATACAAAGAGCAACACACACAATAAAAACTCTTTCAAATAAAACAACAGAGGAGGCAGAAATAAGCTCGGCTAGCTACGCAGTGCTGGAATTGGCTGAAGCACCACTTATGACGCTGAACAAAGCCTGACTGTTGCGCTTGAAACAGCCTATCTCCTCGTCTGGCCACAATGCCTCACCAAACAGCACAGACAATTCATGGCATAATTTCTGGTAGTTCTTTCTGAGTACATCCTGATACTCTTGCTGCTCCACACCAATCAACTTGCTATTTATCTGCAGTGCAGTGTAGCAAATTTTCACAAACTCCCTGTCACAGAACATTACACACATACCACACTACCAGGTTACAGGAAAGTAATACATCTACATTACCTGATATAAAACTGAACATTAAACGTTTTAGTGCCAAGAGCCAAAATATCGGCAATCATTATCTGCGCGAAAAATGCTTAAGGCCAATATATCAGCTTCGTATTTTTTAAAATATAATTTACGTTTTTTTAAAATAATTTTTCTAGAAAAAAAAATGTTTACCATTGTAATGGATTAAGGGAACCTTTAAATTGCCACAATAATTTTTTCCAACTTGATTACATTGATTGGTATTGAGTAATTAAATTTTTTTATACATAATTGCAAAATTTCTGAAAAATATGATGGCATTTTTTACATATGTACCTCGAAGAAAACTAGCACTAAAAGGGTTCAAGTGTTACTTTCTTTAAACTTGGGGTAGCTTTGTACCACTGAAAAAGTTTATTTACTTGCCCTTACCGAAGAAAATGGTAAAATTTTTTGGCATGAATACAATACAATATTTTGAATATCAGACTAAAGTTACTTACTTATCCACCCAATGGTCCCTAAACAAACATCCCTAGTATCACAACGTAGTCCTGACTGGATTCAGTTTCTTGGACATATTCCATTGCAAATTGAATGACTGTCAAAGAAAACTAAACCAATACAGTAAAAGCTTCTTTGACAGTCATTCAATTTGCAATGGAGTACGTCCAAGAAACTGAATCCAGTCATGCACTCCCATTGCACAGTTCTTTCAAAGTTCATAATGTTGCCCTGGTTGACAGTTACATTTCTATGAACCTGTGCATGTCAAGCTCACTTATGTGAATGATGCAGTGATATGCTGTAGCTACATACCTAAAGATATCTTTGAGGTCTTCTACTTTGTCCTCGGGATACTGTACTTCTGGGTTGGGGCCCAAGAAAGCAGAAGCGTATGCGAGAGGGCCTGCGTTTACTTGCACACACACAGAGCCCTGAAATATCACAACAAACAGTGATTCACAAACTATATGCATCACGAGGCTGACTTTCTGTTATAGATTGAGTAAACTAGGGGGTGAACCTTTCATTTCTTGATTTAAATTATTATTCCAGTAGACTGAGAGAACAAAAAATTTTAAAAAACTAATTCAGATCCTCAAGTGGTAGTTACTAGCATGTTACTAGCATGTTCCTAGTTACATGACTTAATGTAAATATTTTTTAATGTGCAACATTACAGTAAATTTAAGTTTTTACTTTATATTGAATTGTTTATAAACAATTTGTAAAGTGTTACACACATGTAACTGTAATCCTTCTAAAATTCTGTAACAATGGAGTTATTTATTTACTTAATTTTTCTTGCAGTACTGTAACTGAAGTAAAGGCTTTGTATGCAATAGCCTGAAGTATAATGCATTGTTTACTTTCTCCGAAGGAGAATTTATGATAAAAATATGAAAAGAAAATCCACCACGTGTTCCAGCTGTCTGGCAGGGTCACAGTATGTACGTGAGGAGGCCGGGTTGAAGGTTGGGTAGGCTGCTCAACTGGCGCGCTACCTTGTCGCCCCCAAGGAATGGATAAGGTGAGGTGAGCTGAGTGTAAAGATGAGACAGAGTGAAAAGGGCAGGGAAAATGGGAGTTCTCTGAGAAAACTCACTCGTCAACACCAACGTTCGCCACATTTTCCAAATGCGAAAAATCAGGGATTGAATGCGGTTCGCCTGCGTGGGAGGCGAGAAGTCTGACCCTTCAAAAGAAGTGGCAGCTTAGTTAACGATAGATGCATTTTGAATTTTTCGAGAGCGATAGGAACATGGTAAATTTAGGGAGAGGTTATGTGGGTGTCATGCCAATCTATTAAGAAATAGGGGAAAATGAGAGCATGTTGCATTGTGGTTTCTTTTGATGTTTGTCACAAGGTCAATTTCGTCCGTCATGACGACGACCACAGTATGCCTATTTCGCCTGCACCAACAGCACTCATGACCAGAGCTTCTGTTTCACTTTACTAGAATATTCTAGACTCTTATCTACTGGAGCATGTCAGCAGGGCATCGGGAGCAAGAAATCTCCCACCTTCGTATTTCTGCGCCATGTTACAGCTGCAACAATTCACTGGGTGTGAAGTTTTTTGGAACTAAGAAATTCTATCATGGATCACCATATTTGTACAATGATGGCCGAGTGCAAGTATGTTTCTGAAAGTGATAAACTACATTAATACAGTCTGAACAAGGAAGAGGAGAGATGCCAAATTATGCATGTAAAATGTCATCATACAACATTTAGCCACTTACATTTTAATTTCCAATCTAGCCCAGGATTTGCATGGTATGCTTACTATTCTGTTGTTTTTGGACATTCTACATACTTAGTGTCGGTTGCAGTGTGTGTGATATGACACAGCGGTTACCCCAACTAGTGTTACAGTGCACCTCACGCCACTGTTATGTCAACACAGCTTACATGTACTGACTGCCTGAGTAACGTAACAGGGGTAGAAACAAGAACTGAATGCAGCAGATCATGGTTACATTGTGATGGTGGCGCAGACAAACAGTAAACTCCGTCACTGGCACAGGCATTATCATAGTACCTCTTCGAGGGGGGGGGGGGGGAAATTGCGCCCACCTGGGTCTCCGCCTAGGTGAGAGGCATCAGAGCCTTAATTCTGAGAATTATGGACAAGTGTGCCATATGGTACCGGGAAGCTGTAGTGCTTTCACAATATGCCCCTTTAAAAAGAGGGGAGTAAGGATTAGCCGAGCGTGGTTCAGTAAGTCAGTCGGTGCTCCAGTGAAACGAGTAAAGTCACCAACCATGGTGGTGAGTCTTGAGTATGGTGAGGCCTGCCTACGCTCGCCCTTGACGGGGTTGGGTGAAACAGAAACCACTAGGGTGGATGAGGTTCCGAACCCTGTGTAAGGCAAAACTCACCCGGGTGTTTAACGTTGACCAGGGTCTTAACTCTACACCATGAATGTGCCTCTTGGTGGGGACCTCTAGGTATGTGTGTGTGTGTTTGGGGAGACACAATTGTTGCATCAAGATTTTTGCCCATAAAGTAACAGGAGATAGCCAACCTAGTGGATCATAGACACTGGCAATTTGTAACACGATAAAATGTTTTGTTGCAACATCAGGGGTGACATTAATGTGATACGAAAAGGAGTCTGACTGGATTCTAGTATAGCTCAAGTATGGTTACCACCACACGACAAGTACCCTGAGTACGAACTCGTCCGGGACGTTGCGATATGTACCCAGTGCTTACGAAACACGTGCCGTAAATAACGAGTACAAACCCTTTTGAGGAGCATGTTTCGTTATGTCTCTGCAGAGTCGCGGGGTTAACAAAGCTCTATGACGTCAATATTTAAGAAAGCTAAAGTATACAATAAAGGTGATCGTATTTAGCTAACGGGTGTTGAAAATGTGATTTCTCATTATGGTTACTGTCTCTTTGCTATTATTTTTGGGTCTTGGAGACTTCGTGGTAGTAAATTACATTTTTTTTACATATATACTGGTGGTTTGTTTTTAAAAAACTGTCGTAGTGTTGACCACAGAAATTATTATTCCTCATAACGATTCCAGTCTCATTAATATGATTATTGAACTCGTGCAGAATTCTGTTTTAATAAAGAACATTGGTTTAAAAGTCTATAAATTTTTGCAAAGTAAAATGTAGTGTTTGCGATGAAAAACAATAGCAGAGTGTGTTGTTGTTCCAATGATCTCTCATTTATTTCAAACAATAGCAAATAACTCAAATATTATTTAACCAAATGCTTTGAAAAAAAATTGAGACAGTGTACAGTCATACGATACACAATTTTGCCAGAGTATTTTTTAAAATAATGTACTGTTTGCGAGCAAAAAATTATTTTGCTTCATTTTAGTTTATTTTCACAACAAAATGTGTACTATTTCGGGGGCAAAAATCTAAAAATCAGTTTGGTGTATTGGAACAGAAAAATTCATATACAAACGTTGGTATATAAGTATTACAACTGCCAAAGGAATTTTTGATTATATGCGTTACAAAAAATATTTTCGAAACCGCTACTAAACTAGATAGCGAGGCCTTAAAGGCTGTACTGTAAACTATACTGGCATTAAAAAGTAGAATAGCAAAATTTTAATATAGCCTTACAATTACTGTTACGTTTGTAATATGAATATATCTGGAGTCATATTACAATAGAGTATTATGTTTTTATTTCAAGGTCTGAAATATTGATCTCGTACACCCCTGCACCATCTGTTTACTACAAAAGCATCAACAGACTATGTAGTTTGGCTTTCGGCCACTAGTGCCGTTCAATACGTGAATGTTTCGATTTCAGTTCCTCCTAGCCGCCATAACCTAAACAAATAATTTAACGCACAGATTTATGCTTGGGGATAGTTAAAAGTACGGAGCTATGTTCTCAGTAATATTTTTGTTCTTATTTTGACTCACACAACATGATAATTCCACAAAAATAAAATCACATTTTTTTAAAGTAATTGTTTACTGGTAACATATTTTTTATCACAGGCCAATTTCCTCATGGAGGATACCGCGATGTAGAAATGGTGTTCACCGCATGCGATGTGCATACGTACTCAAGATTTGCGTTCACTACCACTGCTACGTCATCAAAATCCAAAAATACATTTTTAGGTAATTTTTTTGGTTTTTGGGATCTAAATCAGCACAAGAAAAACATTCTAGCCAACATTACAAAAATTAAATGGTATACATCAGAGGCATTCCTGAGTTCGGAATGAGAAGACAATTACTGAAAGTGACCAAAACATTTTTAAAAACTAATGTCTGGTATTTACATCAATATACAAAAAAAACTTCTTGCGATGTGATATATTTACAATAAATTCAAAATAACTGCATGTGTTTCTGAATGAATACTGGATGTGGGAGGCTGGACTGACCTGTAGCCTAAGCTGCAACTTCTTGAGGTCGGTGGGCTTACTGAAGACAACCTCCTCCAGCTCTGCCACTCTGGCCTGCATCTCATCCAGGGCTACCTCTATGGGTCCTAACTCCTCCAACTGTCGCCTCACCACTGCTATGCGCTTCTTTACGTACGGGAAGGAGTACTTTGCTGCAGCAAGACCACCACAACCAACATGTATACATTACAGACTAAACACGGCTGCACACCTGAACATACATTAGGCACTTGTGAAGTACTCTCACCATGACTTATATAACTTCCATCTTTTACAACATACAATAAAATATATCTTTAATACAAACCTGAAAATGGTCTAAACTTTTGCTGTTTGCAATAATGAGGTTTGTATTTTAACAGGTGCTTGGAAAAAAACCAGTCTGTAAATAATTTTTTAGCCTGTTTATAAAAAAAAAAAATTCTTACCACCACTATTTTATCATCTTTTAACCACGTAAACTTTATTTTAAATTGTTTTGTGAATAAAGGACAATTTTTGTGCATTAAAATACATTTTTAATTACTAATCTCATTCCATGCGGGAAAAAAACATTTGGAATTAATGAGAACTTCAAGGTTTGTATCAAAGAGTGTTTGAATATTGGGATTTTGAAAAAATTTTCTAATGGACTTGATAGTACTTGTGTATCAACAATTGGTATTGTGTAGGGATTAAACTGTGAACTTTAAGCATGGGACCGTTTAAATTTCCCACCCATGCTGCCTTGATAGTTGGCAACCCTGTTTCTGCCTGTGGTTGGTGGTGCTCGTGTTCCAGCCAAGGAGGCAGTCTTGCAATGAAGATGGCGGTAAGTGGTTGTGCTGGCAGCGTGGCTCATTTAGATTGCTAGATATTTTGTCTTGAATGTTGCATCCAACTTTGCTACAGTCCATTTCTTGATCATGCAACAACGAGGTTTCGCTGTATTTTAATATAAGATTGCTAGTAATATTACAACTTCAGCACCATCTTGTTACAATGCAGATTTAAAAGTATAATTGAATATTGGCAAACAAAACTAATTTCTGGCTGAAAAAAACTATGTTTATTGCGATGTTATGTGTGTAAAATACAACAACTCACAGTAAAATTGTCGACTTCCAGTGTGTGTGATGACAACCAAGAACAAGAGCAACAGACATTTAATTTTAAGTCACTTTGAGATATGTTTCTGGATGATTAAGATTATGTTTTGATAGCAACAAGCAGACAAGGGAAGAGCCCACATCCACCTCCGCATTTTGTAACTCCGATGAGTTCCATCCATTAGTAATTACTTTCACGCCTAGTCCATGCCAACAACGGTGTGTTTGGAAGAGAGACAGCATGCTGCCCGTATGTCAACTTCCCACAACACGGAGCAGCTGAGACCCGAAGGGATGGTCCTCCCTCTTTCTGTATGCCTTGCTAGAGCATCGAACCCTGCACCCCTACCTACGTGACACTCGGCCAATCTACAGATCGTTCACCTTTGTCACAGCCACCAGTAGGCCTACATAAGACATAACTTTTCACCGAAAACTTCAGTACACTTTATGTGTCAATGAGCCGACAATCTATTCCACTCAGCCTCTAGTGAGTCTGTGATCACTCTTGCCCTACGCCTCACTGTGCTGGCGAAGATCTACTTTGATCAAGCAGTTCTAGTTGCTACAGATTTACCATCTGCTAGCTGTTCTTATAACTCTTATTAGCTTGAGGGTCCCAGCATCTGCTGCCCTCCCAACTGACTGAGACCTCGAGGTAATACCAAGTAGCCCAGCAGCCATCACCGCCACAAAATGAAGAGCCAGCCCTATTTCACCATGGCGACCTCCCACGGGGGCTAGTGTTTTATTTTTGCTTTTCCCTCACCACAAATTTAACGCTACTAATGAACAGCTAACAAGGCTGGTTTTATTGTGCATTCGAACACTTTTTAATATTTTTCCACACTTTCTACTACTTGTTCCTCTTGTGTTTACCTAGTCTTAGTAATTATTCTTTGAATATTCTACTGTTTCGGGGTGACAATATCGTTAGTAGCGACTTGGAGATGAAAAAGTAAACTATTCTGGAAAGACAACGGTCTCATCCATTCCATCAGTGTCCGCCCGCTGTCCCTGTGGGGTGTATTAGGCAGGTCAACCACGAACGGTTCATCCACAGGTGTAAACAAGACTGGAATAACACTACTATTTTGGGAGCCAGTGCTCTATAATAGCCACAGCACCCCGCTGTCGCCATGGTTAACATTGGGCCTACAGCTTCGAGTGCCGTGTGCATTCACCAGACACTCGTGCAATTCAAACTGCATTCATGAACTAGGTCTTCTGCACCTAGCCGGTACTCACTGCCTACTTTACATCACTTTTAAGGGGGATGCCCAGAGACCAGGAAAGAAAAGGAAGGCTGCTGGACTCACAGTATCCACACTGGTGTGGAAGATGTACTTGCTTCCCCTAACCCATACACGAGGGTTTATTTCTCTAGAAGAACCTCGTCACAACCGAACGCAAAGGAGAGAAGATCGAGCGTATCTACTACGTTATCACCAGGTCATTGGAAGTTCGGCCACTCCTTGAACGTCTCCCTATCACTCTTCCTAAATCAGTCCCCTCTCAACCTCGCCCTGCCTCTACAAACCACATCGGAATTCTCACCTTCTTGCCTGAGCAGAATCCTATCCGGGGAACCAACCCCTCCATTGCTCCTGACAGTACCTGCCTGACGAAGATGCGGACTCAGTCAACGCTATGGCCTCCCACACTAAAATCTCTGGCTTTTCGCTACACTCCAACACCTCTCTGCAGTAGATAGCCAGCCATTACAATTTAGTGTTTACGTTTGTGACACGAGTTATGAGACGGCGTAATTATTACATTATTTGAAATACTCGTTTTTCACCCAAGTATTATGTCTCCATAAAAGTTAGTGAATATTCGCTTGAATATAATGCGCTGAAGTAAATTATTAATATTGCAAAAAATATTGTTATTATAAAATACTACTTGTTATGTCTGCTAATTGTCTCGTAAGTGGCAGTAAGAACAACTGCAAGGGAAAATGTAAAATTTAATCTATTAATTTTAAACATATAAGTAAAGTTACAGTACATATAACTATAATTTACTGAATAAATGGACAGGGATAGCTATAAAAAAAAAAAAGCAGACGTTGGGATCAAACCTACGCCGAAAATGTAATACAGTTACAAGGCAACGATCCTAACCAATACTCCAATATGACACTACAAGATCTTGACCTGTAAAATGATATCTATACAATACAGTATTTCCATTTAAGACTTTACTGATAGTTTTGTAGTTTCATATTTTTAAAATGTGAATTGTCAAACAATACAGCTAATTTGAATGGTCATATCAGTTCCAAATCTACATTTATTTTACAGAAGTCATGTAGTTTTTTAAATAATCTGTGTTTTATTCGTAAAACTGATTTGTGAAGCGTACATATTGATGTAACATATGTATCGGACTGTTTCTACTCCAATTAATTTAATTACAGTTGTTTAAATATGTGAGGTTACGGCAACTCAATGAAAATGTCCACCATTTTATCTTAGAAATCCAGTTTGCGAGTCGTAGCGAGCCCTCGAGACGGCGTGCTAGTTTGCGAAGGCTTTGCGATATGTGTGCATCACGTGGACAGTTCGCAGTCGCAAATAGAGAGAGTTGTAATCGCTTTCATCGCAAAGTCTTCTTTAGCGTGGCTAACGATCGCAAAACTGCTTTGCGACGCGGTCATAATAGACCCGCAGGGCCCAAATACTTTCTAAAATACGACCTACATATGAACTTTCACAAAAAAAAAGTTACGTTGACTTGTACCCCAACCTTCGTGGATTATATTATGCAATGGGAAATAACAGCCTTCCTACATCAATTTCAATTTGAACTGGACTACACAAAGAACTACTGACTTGCTCAACTACTTGTCCAAAGCCAACATACATTAATGGGTTATTATAAATGCAAAAACAAATACAATTCTCAAAAAGAATTAAAGAAACTGAATGTTGTTACTTGCACTACAAATAGTAAAGCTACACAACTTTGAAAACTCACTTGTGAGAATCGTCCGCCTCTTCCACTGGTCCTCTGGGTTTCCACGAACTTTTCCTTCTTTGGTGAAAGGGGTTTCAAACATAAAGCAATTTATATCGTGGCACTGTTCAAATTCAGTTTGTCTATCTTCGTATTCTGCTTTCTCAAAGTACGGTGTCACATGAGTCACCTGTATGTATGCAAACTTTGCATCCAATTCACCTGGAACAATCTACAGTCATAAGATGATTAAACACTATGTGCAGACTGCATGTAAATTAGGATGGCACACTTAATAATTTAAGTATAATTTGTGAGTATTGGTCTAATTTGAACACACTTGATTTTTTGATTAATCTAGGGGGCAATCGTGATGACTACAGATATACCCCAATACTAATTAAGACACTACTATGTTACATTTCACAACTCTTGTGTAGCACTGTCAGCTTGCTGTTAATGTGCATGTGGTTGCTGGAAAAAAAAAAAAAAAAAAAAAAAAAAAAAAAAAAAAAAAAAAAAAAAAAAAAAAAAAAAAAAAAAAAAAAAAAAAAAAAAAAAAAAAAAAAAAAAAAAAAAAAAAAAAAAAAAAAAAAAAAAAAAGCTAGTACAGTAATTTCACATTTATTTTAAGGAATTCCAAATAATGAAAATTGTTGTGGAGATTTACCATTACAGTAAGTCCTCGATTAACGGACATTTGTAATAACGGACATTTCATTTTGTTTCCTTTAATTCGAACAACGGACACAAAACTTGCTTTAACGGACATTTCCGAGTTGCTAATTTTTTAGGAAGCAGGAACCATATTTCCGAACAGCCTGTAGTACAGGCTGCGATGCGTAAAGACACACGATGCGCTACATTCTTCCGTACATCTGGCAACAGTGCTTGCCCCTCTCTCTTCCTCAAGACCTTCATACCATTCCGAGCAGGTGGCCTGAGGGATGTAACATGGGGTTGGGCGCGCGGGTATCAGTTGTCAACACGTGTGGTGCTACTGAAAACCGAGAATCTTTTTTTTTCTTGAGAAGGAAACCCTAACTCCAAGTGGCTTTGTGACTGACTAGTTTCCCCTTAGTCGTGACTCTTTACATACGTACACAGTTCCAGACAGGAGTTACGCGCGGTAGTTTTAAAGTTCATAGTTGTGTAATAGTGTTTGTTTCAGTTGACAAGGAGCACGTGTCCGGCAGTGAAGATGACGGTCATTAATTTACCTTTTACGGCAGAAACTTGAATTTTATTATTTTATCGTAGCAGTTTTAATTTTTTTGCATAAAACCATTTCTTAAGATTTAAAACTCCAGTGCTTCAGCATATTTGCCAATTTATGAGTGCGCGGTACTATTGTGACGGAATAGTTTGCATCATCATTCGAAATTGTTTGTGTTATCCTTATGGAAGAAAACATTCCCGATAAGATCATATTGGTTTGAACTGGCAACCTCGCATACATGGCCCGAAACACACATGTTTGCAACAAGAAAGAAAGAAGAAAAAAAAAATAGTTGAGATTTAAATTGCTAAGTTTGTAAATGTTGCATGTTATTTTGTAGGCTAGAGCAAAAATATGTTTTTGTAAAAGACTTCTATTTTTTTCTAAATAAATTTGCCAAACGTAACTTTAAAAAAGTGAAACGATCGTGCCATGTGTCTTACAGTAATAGTCGGGTGTGGCGTGACCACGGTCGTAGAAGAACAGGTCTGGACACTCGCCTATCTAACAATGTATTCTGCTTGACCCCCTTGTTGTTTGGCTGTAGTTCGTCTAGTTACTGAGAATGTCGTACTTTTTGGCGCTGTTTTCCGGGCGGTCAGACGCAAACATCTTCCACTTTTTTCCATTGTTAAATTTATAAAGTAAATAAAGATAGCTGGAGCCTTTTCTTAAAATTGTGAGCGAAGAAAGTATTTCATATATTGATAAAAAATACGTTTTGATAAATTGTTTATCTTAGCGGAAAGGAAGTGGGTGGAGTTTAGTCCGACCGCGGTAACATCAGCGCCAATAAAACACAACTTTCTCGGTAACTTGATGAACTACAGCCAAACAAAAAGGAGGTCAAATATCCAGGCGAGTGTCCAGACCTGTTCTTCTACGACCGTGGGCGTGACTAATTACTGATAAAAACGGTTTTAAATGTTTTTAAATCCTTTTGTGTTGTCCGTCTACAAACACAACGAAACGTAAAAATAAACATAGGTTGTAGCAGAAAATGTTTTTAAATTTAAGTTAATATATACAGTAGTACTAGTACCGAAGGCCTACTACACATTGAGAATAAAGTAAAGGCATCTCCGAAACGGTATGAGATACGGGAAAATTTGTAGAGACGATTTTTGTTCATTATTTTGTTGCGAACAATTTTTGTCCCGTAAAAATTTTTCTTGCTGTGCACCGTTTTTGAGATATTACGCAAAATGCGTGCATTTTTGCAATGTTATAGAACCTACATTTTTTTAAAATGTTGTTGCCTGCGAAAAATAAATCTGATTTAATTAACGGACGTTTTGTATAACGGACATTTTCCGAGAACGTAACCCGTCCGTTAATCGAGGACTTATTGTATTACAAATTACTGCAGTTATCGTGGTTAATCTGCCTGGGTAATTGACAGTGAGCGTGCAAGCGATATATACACAAGGTGAGTGTGAGATGTGAGATAGAGCGTGAGTGTGTGTGACAGTGAGCATGTGCGAGAGTACACGTGTGTTTCTATACTAGTATTTAAGAGCCATCCAAAAGCTCATGTGGGAAATTTAAATTTTGTTGTAATTAAATTTTTAACATAGAACACTAGAACCCTGATTTTACGAACTCAAATGTTGTAAAATATTGATTTACCGAAAACATTTTCAGGAACAGTGACCCGAGCTTCCTCAGATTTTATGAAACATTGATTTAGAGACAACATTTTCTGGAACTACAACATTTTGTTAAATCTGGGTTTTACTATATGAACTAACCTGGGCAACCTGACAAGCTGGCACACCTAACTTAACTTCGGTTTCGTATAGTTTTTATATGTACCTACTGGGGATACAGAAGGGCAAGTCACAATAGCACCCTACCTTCACCAAGTTGCATTATGCAACACTTTGATTAAAACCAGCACCAACATGAATATTAATGAAACATCATGAATCCAGAAAATCTTGTTAAGTCAATATTTCTTAAAATAGGAGTTCTTTAATGTGGATTTTTCTGTAAAGGAAAGAGAGTCCCCAAAGCTCTTCACTAAAATTTTCATAACTCCACTAATAAACTACCTGGACCTTTCTCTTTTCCAGAAGTCTTGTTTCTAATGACTGTAACTGCTGAGTGGTTACACTCCTTTCTGTCCAGAGAATTTTATGGTTCCTATGCTCTCTTCTTATCTTTAGACTTAGCCATAGGTACAGTAGACTTGCAAACACCCATTCTAACGCAACTGCTGGTCTGCTCGGATATATGCAACAAGCCAGATTACTCAGAGGACTAATACATTTCAACGTACTGTATTTCAAGAGTCAAAATGCAATAAACTTACACAATGTTGGTCACATGAAAACAGAACATCCTTAAAAGTAAATGTAAGGTACATACAGTACTTTAATGCATGTGCATCGCTACGGAAGAAAATTTACTTCAATCAGATCAAATATCTGGTTGTAAGTAAAATAAAAGAAATGTCTTTCTCATCACCAAATCTTATGTAATAATTTGGTTCACTGTTTTTCTGTTAGCAAACAATTTTCTACCATCAGAAGAGACAGGTAGAGAGTGACAAACAAGACAGAGAAAGAAATGACAGTGAGACCGGCAGAGAGAGAAGCAGAGATATAGATAGAAAAAGTCTGAAATAGAAAGATATACAGAGACAGACAAGAGGGCATACAAATCATCTGTACGTGTAACAATGAGGTAAAGTGAGAGGGTTTTACGGCCCTTAACAACGAGGTCTTAAAAGCCGATAAGGGTGATGTGAGGTAACGGAACAACACACCATCCATGTGCAAGATGGGATTCAAACCCAGGACTTCGTGCACCGTAGACCAGCGGCTAACCGACCACACTATAAAGGCCAGCGTGTAACACTTTCAATAAAGTATCTCTGCAAAAGGAGGTACAATTGAAACATTATTTTACACCACTGAAAGGATCCTGCAATAGTGGTGTAAAAAGTAGGAGAGCATAAAAAGTGGGAAACACAGTTAAATGTTTAAATGTAACAAAGTTGCAAAAATGTAACATTAATATAACCATTAACAATGTATTTATTCACAAAAATAAACTCCCAAACATGTAAAGCCACAACCAAGACTTATATTTTGTTCAAAAATTTTGAATCAAGTAAAAAAAAAAAGTGGTATATATTGAATGTAGTAGAACTACACTGATAAACAAGGTTATGTCTTTGTTTAAGGGGCTGGTTGAATGTCACAGTTGTGAACCGTAGCCGCCAGGCAGTGCACGAGTGCGGAATATGGGAATCCGCTTGGTGTATTGCTGTTAAAACTGCCAGAATGAATTTTTTATATATGTAATAATTCGTGTTTAAAAAAAGTTTTTCGAAACCACTGCAAAACTAAAGAGCGAGGCCATAATCGCCGTCAGCTTCAGTAACTGCTGTCTTTCGTCGTTTACGTTTCATAGCATGAGAGTCATCCCGGTATTCAAGTTTATGCCGAGATGAGTTGTAACACTTAATTCTGTTACGTACAACTTTAATGTGTCATTCCGGGGCTTCTGCTGTCCATTTTTTGGAAAGGGCTTCACTCCCATACATGTCCTTTTTGAATCTTAGGGCCGCAATATGACATCGCCTCTGAAAAGAGCTTCTATGATAACAATTTATTATTTTTCCGGCATTGAACTTTGTTAATAAATTCATTTAGCATTCCGCCGCATTGCTTGTTCGGTTTTCTACTAACCGCTGGGCTTTAGTGACAAGTTTTTCAATTAGACTACCTACTTCTTCATACAAACCAGATCTGCACTTATCTGTAGGAATGTTTGCCTCGGTCTTGCCTCCGTCACAGAAATAACTACGACAGTCAGAATGTACACAAAAAAAACATGTTTAGGACCATTTCGCAAATCTTTGATGAGATCGTCAATGCTGTCTTTTGCTATGCTGCAATGCCGAATCGCACCACGTGCTGTCGCTGTTAAACGAGGTATGGCCTGTTTCAAAAGTTTTCGTGCATCGGAAGGGAAATTTTTGTCGGCTGCCAATGTGTGCAAATGACTGGTGTAATTTCTAACGAAGTGGTTGTCACATCCTTGTTTCTGGACAGAACATCCATACCGAACATTTTGCAAAATTCGTGCGTGGACGCATTCCCTACGAAGTTTTTGTATCTGACACCACACATGGATTCGCTGTTACAAAAACCTTCTGAAATTATGTCCTGCTCCATAGCGGTTGACGGATGATCTCTACCCCAGTTTATGTAGCAAAGATACGGATGTGACTCTTTATTTCAACTGATGCACATTCACAGATGGAGCAAAATTTATTTCTGACGCCAAGAAAGAAGATATTTCCAGTCTACTGTCCAATTATAACTGCTTGTAAAATAAGAAGATACACACAATGGAATGGGGTGATTCTGGTTATTAAGAAATAATTCTTCCCGCATATGGCAGCCCTTAGTAAAAAACGTATCCAATGAAAAATTACAAACTGTGTTAGTTCACGTGGATCTTCCATTGATTTTTACTCACAGTTCACACACACGTGAATAACAGTAGTCAAAGTCATCCCACTTGCTGAAAGAAGTCGCACCACTCAAATTTAGCTATGGTATCATCATACTTTGTTACATACATTATGACTCACTCTGTATTGCCATTATATTTTTCCATTTGTTATTCTGTTCAAGATTAATAATACTGTAAATACGAACTTGTAATCAACTCAAAATCACAGTTTAAAAATGTTTTGTTAGTGTGCTATATCTAATACAAGGTATTTCTGTATGGTTCTCAAAATCTCTCTCATTTCTGATTAAATAAGTAAATATCGAATGAGGAGGGCACCGAGGACAGGACATCCTGCCTGCTTGGGAACCTGTAGGTATCTGCTTGCATCTAAAGGGTGGCGTTAAATGAAGCCCTACGGTTGAAAGGCGGCAAAATTAAAAAGGACGGGGGAAACGGGAAATTCCTGAGAAAATGCATCGATTAGTAGCAAGTTTCCCACGTGTGGAAAATTGAGCGTCGACACCGTCGGGGATCGAACTCGGAATGCCTTGGTGAAAGGAAAGTGGTCTGACCACTCAGCCACAGCGATCCATGGCTCCTAACAATTTGTGATAACTTATATACTTAATTTTAACTTTTCTGTACGTTGTATTATTTGGTAACTCGAATTCGATACAATATACTAAGATGTTTTCCGGAAAAAAAAAAAAAAAAAAAAAAACATGGAACATTATTTATACAGATAATTGCCCAGGGTGGTCGCCTTACGTAGCCAATATAGTTTCGATCCTCGGCGGAGTAAACGTGGAATTTTTGCGTGCTGGAAACGTGACAGATGTTGCTGTTGGGCGGTGGGTTTTCTCGGGGCACTCCCGTACCCCAACCTTTCTCATTCCGTCACTTGTGCACCCTCCTCATCTCACCGCGTCTGTTCTTTACGCCGGACGGAATAACAGGTCTACCTCGTAAGTTAAGCAGCTGTCTCAAGCTTTCAAGCTTCACCTCAGCTTTCTCTGGACCAGAACTGTGACCCTACCACAGGCCACGCGTCGATTCATTTCAAATTATTTTTACGAGTGTACATTATCAGCCCACAGCATACAATATTTCTTAAAATTTCAGCAATAAAAAGTTTCTGTTCCGTTCATGTAAAGGAATGTGATACCATATTAATGAACTGACCTAGGTTTGCATAAAAAGACAGCTGATATTTGCTACAGAAAGTTGTATGTTCAGTTACTTTATTAACTACTCACACTGTAAAATACATTCCTTCCAAATTGGCTTTGGTACGTTTTTATATCACAACCCCATTATCATGGAAACAATAGAAAATATCAGGGGAATTTGGTTAGTTACCGTCCAGCAAGGCTTGATAAGAACAGCTGGGGATTTTGAAAATAAATACACTTTACAGTCGACTTTTGCTAAAAAAATGGAAAAGATTAATTTTGTACATAATGTGAATAGTCAACATTGTGGATTTGTTGCGTGTTTATTTGTACTTATATCGCAAAATATGTAATATATTGTTACATGTAGACTGTAATAAAATAAATGCACCAATATTTACAAGCTCGAGCACAAACAGATAGTACTACAATACGTAGGACTGTAAAATGCTAACCTGAATTTAATTATTTCATAAAAGTCTATTGAAGCTCAAAGTACTGCGATATTTAATTGGATTTTAAAGTAAGCTCGTAAAGTTTGTAACAGGGCTATCTTGAAACTACATGTAAATATATTTACGTAAGCGATATTCTGAAGCAAAAAACATACTGATTACTCAACGGTTTCAAAAAACATGTAACGTTAATCGGAAACACATATTGCGTCTTTTCACCCTATCAGGAATCTCCATAGACAGCACGTGGAGTGGCATGGTCTTTTTCACAGTCAACCTAATTGGTAGTGAAAACACTTGCACTTTGCCAATCTGTAACATGCACACTTACATTTATTTGTTTAAATAAATGTCTTTCAGACCACAGTTTAGATGCTAAATCTGAAATTAAATGCAGACCAACTGTTGGTAAACTAATTATTCTGACTGTCAATTGATAGTGTCACTCAATTCTGCCATGTTATATTGAACTCATAAAGAATACTTACGATAGTATGAGACTAACTAAATGAACAGACTGATATGGTATCAAAATTCAGTAGTAGTCTCTAATGGTAATTTAAGTAACAAAAGTTAACAAACGATCGACAAATATCATTAAATAAACCAAATATTCTTCAGTGTTTCAAACGGTATGCAAGGCATACACATAACATTATAGGCTTGAGAGACAGAATTAGTATCGAAATAACAAAATTCCAGTTTTGATGTTGAAGCGTGTGAACTGTTTTCGCTGCCGATAGTCAGAAAAACAACATGAAAAACATGGTTGCCTGAAAACCACTGTAAAAATATATGTCAGGGTTCTTCGCCTAAAATAGCAATGCACAATAACGAGCATGTGTATTTTGTAAATAAAAGCACTGTGTAAGCTATTTGGCTAAATAAACATTATCTTTGTAAAGTGTTTATGGATACGGATGCAACAAATTACTTCAATGACTGCTGTTGTCCCTTGCAGTATATTCATTTTACAAATTGTTTATAATAATTTTTTAAAAAATAAATGTTCATTCAAAAGCAGAACGAAAAATGTAACCTTGCAATTATAATGACTAACTGCACTGTTGAATATTTTATTATATTTATTCCCATTCTGAGATTTGATATTGTATATAATTATGTTAAACGATAAAAGTGAGAGTAGACTGACTTGGATAGTGATAACACAGGATTCGGAATAAAATCCTCTTTCGCTCAAGATGTTTCTTCCATGTGCCGACACAATTCCGGACAGCCGATGTGGTTTGTTTTGTCAGTGGTCCTGCTCTTCTAATCACGAGATTCTGATGCCGTTACACCGTAACAACTGAAAATAATGTACGCCATATTGTCTACACAGAACAAAAATTATCACTCCAGGCGGATGCTGGTATAGTTCGTGAACAAAGACCATGACCGACCACTCTCCTAGTTTTTGTCATTACGTCAAGTTGTGAACACTGTCTTGAATGGCCTCGCTGTAGACGAGACAAAGTCCATTTACCATGCCTTACATTATACATAAGGTACACATTCTTCATTCTCTTTTGAATAGATTTTTCGCCAACTACACAACATCTGTTTTTCTGACGGCATTTTGTTCTTGCCATTTTTCATAAAACCACGAGATGCGGTTAGGCATCGAACACACAAGCTGCTGTCTCACAATGTACTGACAGCTGCACATGGCACCTACTTGTTACATATCTTATTTCCCAGAACAGTACATCCTTTACATAATGCGTCACGCGAGTAGTTAGCAATTGCAGAGTCCTTGGACACAGGCACAAGGCAACATTATGTACTCTGTTTTACTTTTCTTCTGCTATTAGTGCACTTTCCCGCAGATACAACCTTACCGTCCAGCAAACAAACATTGTTTTGTAAATTTCTCTATTCATCAATACTCCAAACACTACATAAAATAAATTTGCGTACTGTTGTTCACTTTCAATTGATGACCCATTGTGTTAAGCTTATTAGAGATATCAAAAACCATCTTACGGATAGAATATTTACACCTGCCAGAAACACGTGTATATGTAAATATAGTTAGACTGACTATAGTGGTAGGCATGCACATTTCAATTAGTAGAAAATAATTACTAGTGATATAAGGTGAAACTAACACATATTTTAATATAAATTTTGTATTTAATATTTCAACATGTTTTATTTAATTGTTATGTATTTACCACACAACGAAAATATGTTCTCCATAGAGAAATTTTCCCCAGAATTTTTATGTTGGCTACGTACATCTGAAATCAATTAAATGTAGGGTGCTGTTCTCTGGTGGTTTGACGTGATAACACAATCAGAAATCTCGCCAAAGCGCTCAAACTGTCCAGTATAGGTTTATAGTGTATTTGACTTTGGTTGCGGTATATTGGTATACTCTTAATGTTTGAAAGTTCCTCCGCGTGCCGGGCCGTGTAGTCATAATGGCAAGTGCGCCCGGCAATACGCTTCTTCTCTCCCCTCCCCCAACTGATTTCGTACCGCGCTCGCTCGCCCTCGTACCTTCAGCAATTTTATGAAAATAAGGATAGATGTGTTTCAAAACACAATGTTCAAAGCTAACGGCGACATACCTTTTTATACTTAACACAGAGATTCATATGCTGTGATACAGCACGGTGAACATTCGGGAGGTTGTTGACCGGGATGTGTCAGCTGATACACAGCGTGAGCACGTCATCTTTGCGTGCTTATCTGTCAACACCAATCCGTACCGTAATCAGGTAAAACACACCTCTGACTTTCACACGTCTTATTTCCTTGCTCGGTTCCACTCAGATTGTTACTATTGCCGCTGTTATTTGTCCTCAGTGAGCATGCTAGATAAAACACTAAGTTAGTGTGGTAAGGATATCTGGATCTTTCGTTCCATCTATTTAGACTCGTGGTGCACTACCAACTGCTTCATCCGTGACGTCTGTTAGGGCTTTCACAGCCACTGACACGACTTTATTAGCCATATTAGCCGTCATACGTTTTGCTTTACCAACTGGATCCACAACGAGACTCACATACTGAACAATATATATTTTTACTAGTAACGAAGAAACACATTATATTGGTCTCCACTCACTACGTGAAATCGATTTATATACAGTAGCTGAATTTGTATAATTATATTTTTTTAATCTTACCAGAGACACCATAACCATTTAGCACGTCGACGTAAGACGTTTATACCAGGAAAAAAAAAAACATATTTATTCATGAACAGTATTCGACAGACTGTTGTGAAGATATGTTTTCCGTTTAGTGTCATTACTGATAATTTTCAGCTAGCTGCACGCACGCAGTTATAACATTTGCAATAACTAAAAGAGATTGTCTTATTTGGAGCAGCGGTTCCCAAACTTCTAAACACTTAGCTGCCTAAATTTGTCATGTTTTACATGCAATGTCACTAAGCCCATGAAAATACTTGCGATTTATATTCATTCAATTTGGCTTCAGCCTTTACATGAAATTGGCCACACCCCTGAATGTGACAACAGAAACTCCTGGGTGGGAGTGTATAGGAATATGTGTGTGGCTCAGAAGTGTTTCCTTGCGCCACGTGCCCGGCCTCGCAGACAAGCTGCCCAAATTGGCAACCGTGCGAGACTATGGACGCTTCCCCTTTCCTCTCGCCCAGCCATCGGACCGCGCTCGCTCCACCCCATGCGTCCATCCAGCAATGGCATGAAAACAAGAATTGATCTAACGCCTTTCCTATTATAGATAACTTAGTGCCGTCCTGGACTTTTTTAATCGTCTGGCCACAATGCAGATCGCGACGATTATTTCTACACCACAAAATGTATAGCCTGGAAATTACGTGGGTTTGTAGATTTAAACTCACGGAAAAGGGAATTTCTAACTTTCAAATTACCAATTATTTTACAAAGCGAAATAAAACTATTCAAAACCCGCAATATTGCCTTTGTTTCAAAACTTTATCTTCAGAATTGGCAGAGATATTTCAATTTCGGTTTAACATTGAAATCCCTATGTCATGATATGGCAAGGCAGCCTATTCAGCCTGCACTTAATGCAATCAATTCAACCATTTGAGGCACAAAAGTTGTACATTCCTAGTTTATTGGCTATGCCTACAGATTGGTATTGATATTGATTTTATATAATTTTAAAAATGAAATTCAGCATTTTGGTATTTTCAGCATTTAAAAAAAACTTTTATTTTAAACATTCACATTACACACTGAATTTTTGCATGCAGATTCATGTCCTCCTATGAAAATATAACTATAACTTAGCATTACAATGTAATGTGCACTATGTATCTCATACCCAAGTTGGTAATATTTGGAAATATATTTATAAATTGATTTTTGGCATGTTGCACATATCAACGTTTTCTTCACTCACATTAATTTATTACCTGTGTAATATTTTTTTTTGCGCTCAGAAATACTATATATGTACTTTTATCTGTGGCATTTTAATTTCAGTGGAAATTACCATCCAAGAAAGGTTTCTTTTTGTACTAGCTCTGATGAAGGCATGTAAACTGCTTCCTGTTTATGACTGCAAAAACAACTCAATGGATCTCATCTGTGGGTGCGTCAGAGAGAGAGACAGTGCTATTTTGTATCCCAGGCACCATTTCCACGTCTGCACACATGTGTGTGACTCGGATGGCGCACAGCATGCGGCAATTGTTCTTAGTGAACAAACTGTATATGTCCACCATTAATTCATGCAGTTCTTGTTCCAAATTCCAAATAGCCACGTCATCTTGAGCTCAGTAGACACTTTTTAGGATCGCCTGACATCAGTGTGTCTGGCGTTGGCGGCATGGCCTTTGTCGCTCGCTGGTCACGAGTTGCTAGCTGACTGTACATTTATGTACACTTGTACAAGGAGGGTGAGCAGAGGGAGGGAGAGGGAGGGGGATAGAGAGAGAGAGAGACAGTGTATTCTTACTGTCCTCTCTCCTTTGTGGGTGTGTCCAGGCATGTACAATTTTTGTGCTGTTGGGCAAGCCACTTCTCTCACATGTCTATCATACATAGGATCTAGGCCTGAATGACAGAGCAATGGGCAGATTGATGTGCCTGGTGCTGCAGCCAAGGATTTAGGTCTTGCCCCTGGAGAATTTTGCATTTTATAGCAGAAATACACAGTAGACTTTCACAGTTTATTGCTGTTATTTCACATTTGCGAGAATTTTGGACCTCTCGCTATGACCTATGCTCTATCTCACAATAAAACATTGTTAATTGGTAAATTTGTGCTCTTGAACCCTCAAATCATTCCTTAAAAATATACCTCAGCTAATCGTAATTTGACACACTTAAATGTATTTTTGTTTTTTCGGGAACAGTCCGTACTTCACAGTACTCTCTTCTATAGTTAACAACTTTTTACGGGAAAGCCAAGGGATAAGCGTGTCCTGGTACAATACTCATCAAGACATTATAAAATGTCAGATTTTCATCATATAATAATGCTAGCTTGCATTTCAACACTGTTGAACATTTTAGTGCACACCATTATAAATTCACTTTGAATAAATTAAAAAATTATTTTGTCACATTGTATCAATCATACTCACACACCACGGAAATTACAATCAAAACAATAATTTCACATAGCTGGAATACGTAAACAAAGCAACCACAGACGCTATGTACAGTGATAAACGTAATTTTTAAAGCTAGTGCTCTTATGGCACTGTCATTTGAACTAGAGTAACTTCATATGTGAATGAGAGAAACTTACAGCAAGTTGCGCACGTAATTGAAAGAAAACAGTGCCAAGACGCTGTCACGTGAGCGAGAGTAACTAAGCGACCAACAAAATGGCATCTAGCGGACGAGTTTCAAGTTGTAAATGTGTAGTCTACGAGTACGTAAGCGGTACAGTTGAACACTGCACCATTAACATTGTTGAACTTTATCGTAAATTTATAAATTTGTTCGTGATTCTCATCCGTGTACCGAAAGAGAACAATCATTACATTAAACAAAAAGTGAAAAAAAGGAGGAAAATAGAAATACTGAATATTGTAAACAGCAGAAATGTTGTACACAGAAACAAATGGAGATGAAACGGGACAACAGTAATATAGTGTAATTAGCGGGAAAAGATAAAAAGTGGTTATGTACAAACAGGGTTCTACAGTATATAAGAATATCAAGCCTAGTCAATGATTGTACTAGGTAGGTACTCTTTGACAAACAAGTGCAGCGTGAGTTTGCTGTGTGATAGGCCAATATTATCTGGAGACCATGTTGGTGGGTTGTGAAGTTCATTTGCAGATATGTAAACTGTTGAATGCTAACACAGGGAATTCTAGCTACTGGACACAAACCAACATACACTTGGTAAACATATACTGTACATGGTGTTTCATCTCCTGCCCCACAGAAAGACTCACATAGTGGTGCAATGAGAGCCCCTTTTAAAGCTGAAGCTGGTAGACTTACCAGAATAGCTAATTTAACAGCATGTACTGAACTCTGGTTACATTAGCATGAGAAATCACCATTAAAAATTAGCACTTAAAATCCTAAAAGTAAAAGAATTAGCTTGTCTAGCCAGCATACACTACATATGTAATTATCTTCATTTAATCAAGAAATGTGTATTTCCTGCTGTAGTAAAACCTGAATGACTTACTAACTAATAATAAAAAAAATCATCATAAAGTCAACTTCCATTTATCAGTGCTAATTAAGGGATGTGAAACAGCAGGTAAAAAACTGCAAACCATCCACAATATCAATGAACATGAAAGAAATTAAACATTTACCTTATAATTATTTTTAAAAATTAAGGTTGTAATGATGTAAAATAAAGGCTATAGCTTCACTGAATTAAGGTTATACTGTAGTATTACTGAAAAACGGGTGTAGTGTTGGGACTCGGAAAATTATGTTTGCAAGTACTTTTTATTGATTTTTTTTAAAAGTAATGGTTAAACTGCAAAACACATATGGAACCGTAAGCGAATGATGAAGCGTTTACTATACGCTGAAACCCCCATGGTTATCCATCATTTGTCCGTATAAATAAGTTGTCCAAAACTGAGAAGACCAATTTTGTCCACCCTCCCCCACTTTATTTTTCCAGCAAACATAAATCAATATCATATTCATACGTCTCCGAGATAAACATAAAACTTTAGTTTACGTATTTATTATTTCAGTATATTTCAAGCAACCCAACATGTACACAACAACTCACTAAATCATAAATAAAGGGAAAAACATAGCACAGTGTTGCATATAGGACTAACCTACAATGCATAATGTGATACGTCACACCCAGTGATTACATTTCCAGGGGGCAAATAATTCATTTTATACTCATGAAATTCTTTTATTCTAATAATTTAACACGCAGCCATCTTCACTTAAAATAGTGTGATAGTGTAGATGCGTTAATAAGTACGAAAACATAATGGAAAAACATAACATTGATAGATGCAGTGTTCTCCCTAGCAAAAATTTAGAGCTGGGTGGTTCACGAGACCAGCTGGGTGCTTCGTGGAAAAAGCCCGATGGTTTTGATGGGAATGTCTGCTTCTTAGCCGGGTGGTAAAGAAAACTAGCTGAGTGGGGCGCCTGGCAAAATGGGCCTGGGGAGAACACTGAGATGCCACCACACTGAATATTTGTTTGTTTCCACGATGTTCTGATATTTTGTAAATTTCTTGTGGTTAAATAATACAAGCTATTTATCGAAACAGTGCTCCTATATTTATGAAATACATTATAATTAGTGCACAAAATTTTATGTGCATCGTATTTGGTAGTAGCAAGAATGTAAGAGATTATATTTAGAATGCTGTTCCACTTCATGAGAGTGTTTTTATAAAGTCACAAGGTTGGTCTCGGTATGGTGAAATTTCAACTCCAGTTGTTTCAGAAGTCTTCCGAGTGAAATTTGCTTCTGACCAAATTGTAAACCGATGGAGATACCATATTTACCAAAGTGCAACATGCACACTTTTTCTCAAAAACTAAATTAAAAATTTAGGGTGCGGGTCATACACAGAAAACAAGGTTTTTGGACAAATAGGACCTGAAAAAGTTTGGTTTATCATACATTATAGACTGCAGGAAGGATTTATAATAACGGAAAAATAAGCGTTAAACCCTTCAATATCAAATTGTAGCCCGTACGCAGTAAACATGCTATGCAAGCATTACCGTCGGCCAAGAAAACATCAGTGCATCTGTCAGTGATTGCAGGCCAGCTACGACGTGCTGAGCTTGTGGTGTGCCGAGTTATGCCAAGCTAGAGTGCACCTAGATCCTTTGTTTCTCTCGCCAAGTCCGCTGAGTGAGCATGTAGGCACTCGCAGTGCGGTGTGTGGCAGCGCAAAGAATCAAGACAGAAATAGTGATTCATGCTCAACCAGAAAGCGTCACAGTGCAGCGCACGCTCTCTCTAAGTACCAACAACTACCCACAGAGTGCAGTACATGCTGCTGTAGAGCATTTGTACACTGTGCAGCAGTGTGCCTGCCAGTTGCGAGCTTTCACCATCGCTGCTTCCTACACGTCAAACGGCATTGAGCACTACAGTGATCTTTCAATTTTATAGTCTTCCAATTTAACGATTCTTTCACTGTAACAACCATATTTTTTGGTCCCATCTGAAGTCCTAACATATTTTTATCATTCAGTTTAAAAACTCCCTCAATTTAAGGACAATTTTTTTTTCAGTCCCTTGAGAGTTGTTAAACCGAGAGATTACTGTACATATACTTTTGGGGTGTAACTTAATCCTTAAGATGTTGGCCACATATTTAATTCACACAATATTAAAATGTATGTTAGTTATGTTTTTGAACCAAAATTAATTAAGTAAAACTGAATCATAGAAAATTTTTTTTCCCCTTGAGATTATGTTGAAAATGTGGGTTGCGGGTCTTAAATGGGGGCAAGTGGTACATGGGCAAATACCGTAATTGCTTGGATAAGTTAAAACATAGTGTTTGAACAATGTTGGCTAACAATTTGAGAATGATATGTGGTTAGAAAAAACTTGCCAACATATTAAAAATCTATTATTTCCCACAGTAGTAGTGCCATCTTCTTGGCATGTTTGCAAGGCTCCGACCCCTCTGAATCAGTGGCCAATCACGGGCACTCTGATCGGATGTTGTCTATTGGCTACTGCCATTGCCATGGGTGGGGCACAGAATGTGTCACTCTTCGCAAGTGTATTTTAAAAGACAACGTACAAAAAGTGCGTCAGCAGAGGTTGTACCACGGAATAGGTGCCGTATGTCTGTGAACCTCGTCATGTACAACACACTTTTTATGTTAAATACTAACACAACGAACGAGAATATTTCCCGTACAGTCAGTATGAACCAGGTGCCGTAAGAGCAGGGTTTGCGTGTATTTACATTCTAAACCAATGTCTATACTCATATGATTACCGACTCAAAAAAAATACAGTTTGTAAATAAAAATTAGTGTTGGGTCGATTCCTAAAATACACAGATTCCGATTCCAACATTGATTCTTAAAATTGGGATTCGATTCTTCGATTTTGAGTCTGATTCTAAGGCTTTCTTTTAAGTTTTTTTAAACTCATTTTATTTTCTTATACATAAAACCCTTATAATCCCTTTGAAAAAATTGAAATTACATGAACTAGATTACATACAAAAAACACACATATAGACCTATTTGTAAATGCAGAAAAACAAGATCTGTGCAGTTTGACTAAATTTATATAACTTACGAAACTATGGAGGTTAGGTTGGTTTTGTTTGGCAACCACACTTTGTGATCAGCAGTATTTACCGGTACTTAGTAAACATTGTGAATGAAAATTTACCGGTAAATAGGAACTTTTGGTTATAAAACTGATCAAGACAGTAGTTTTCCAAGTTCCGTTTCTCTTCAAGTTTTTTTTCGGTTTCTGCGAGTGTACTTTAAAAAAATCAGTATTTTTTGCTTTGCTGACATACATTAAAAAATATTTGTGAATTAGAAAGTGATTTATAATAAACGACGGAACAATTTTATTATATATTCGTTACCATTTATTACTGTTGCAGTGTTTACAAACTTTTGTTTATATTTTGAGACATCATAGATATGCTACATTCAGTTGGGAAAGTCCACGCGCGAGATAAACACTAAAGATGACGGACTGTGAAACTAATAGCGCTATGATGTTCCATTTTCATTCCAGTGGAATATTTTGGTACTAACTATAATCCATTCTTGCGCCAACCATTTTGTTCTAGTAGTGTCATACTTCAGACTTGAACGTAGTTAACAGGTTTGTTCGGGCGCCCTGAGATTTCTGCACTCGAGAGAAAGTTGAGATTTTCTGGTAGTACAAAAAGAGCAGGAAAGAGCAGGAATCGCAATGTTCTTTCCTGCTTCCAATCGAACGCCTAAAGTCGCGAGTTTCGGAACTTTCAAGACCTTTGTTTACTTCATATCAGCTGATCACAAACTTATTAAATTCAACTTTTTTTGAAAATGGCATTATATGGTTGTGAGGTTTATTTTTTAAGGAAAGAGTGAGTAAGCCAATGGGCGCTAAAAAGAGTTATTTGTCCAGGTGGAAACCAGCCTAGTTACGTTACTGAATTTCAACTGATATTCATTTATGCAGGTTTATGAAGGCCTATTCAAATTTATGATTTTGCCACAGTACAAAAATAATATGTTGTTGCCCATGTCATTGGTTTTTCAGGCATTTCGAGGTTAGTTTTGTTACTTAACAACTAATTTATTAAACTGAATATTTTATTTTATCACTCGCCTTCAGCTACGAATGTAATATTTTTATCTGTAGATTTATTGCCTTCCACTGTTTGGCCAGACATCACAACGCAACAAAAACACTGATGATCCCTTATGGGATATTTCATGTTCTGTTATTTTGATTAATGGTTGTGTTGACTACAGCCAACTCGGCTTGTTTTCTCTTTTTTTGTATTTTGGTGTTTGTCTTAGTCTCTTTATAAAACTTCTGGGACAACATAACATCCACAATAATACAGTTTGTCATTCTGTCCCATTGCAAGAAACATTCAAAGACATTAAAAACACTGAAGTCTCTCAAATAAACCATCAATTCAAATTTGGCGCAAATTTCTCTGCTCTCAATTTCACTGCTTTTCTGCTCTTTTTCGGCAGCAAGAATAGAAAGATCATGCTCGTTCTGAGAAAAAGAGCAGTGCTATCGATGCCTGAACACCCTACCAAAAAAACACTTCCGGTGAATCGAACGCCTGAAATGAAAAAGAGCAAGAAAAGAGCAGGAAAATCTCAGAAGTAGCAGAAACGTCAGGGTGCCCGAACAAACCTAACAACTTTGGTCCAGAAACTTAAACAAAACATTGTGATGCAATGATTATGCGATGATTTGTATTTTTTATTTTTGGGGATATAGGCATTAGTATCTGTCCAGCATGGTGTATAAGTATCTATTTTGATACTGATTGTAAAGCAACGTAGGCTAATTGTCTAAACAAATATGACGACGATCATTGACGAACAAGTTTTTATTTTATAGTTGACGTTTACCAATGGAATTAAGAATTGCATTTTTGTGCGCTATATTAGTGAAAATAATATCAGAAACCTCAAATAGTTTGCAGTTAATACATAAAAATCACTCTGTCCAATCAAATCAGTGATACCTGTGAGACTAAAATATGTTCTCAGGGATGTTTTTTTTTTTACGAATCGCTCATACCGATTCCAAAACCAGGGATTCTGTTTGATTTCAATTTCAGTGGAATCAATCAATTCTGGAATTGGAATTGACCCATCACTAGATAAAATGCATGAAATGACTTACAGGAGCAGAATCCATTATGATCTTTATCACTTCTTGGCCAAACTTATCACAGTACAACCTATAAATGCGTTCAGAAATTTCAGACAGAGATGTGACTTTTGGTTCTTTGTAGATGTATTCTACTCCACTGTCTTCTTCAAAATATGCCTGAAAAACAAACAGAAATTAGTGACTCATATTTGCTGACAAAACAGTGGAGGACTGAAAAGTATTGTTCAACTAATTTCTGTGAAAATAAAAAATATTTTTAACTGGAATGAAACAACTACGTTACTGTAACTAACCTGACCATAGAAGGCGACCCTGTAATACCGGCCCAGAAGCCTGCGACCAGAGCGGTTCACCTCAACGACCTTGTTGCATGCCTGCGACAGGTTTTGGTAGCAATTTGCCAGAGCCTCATAGTTTCTCTTTCTCTCATACGAAGGCACTATTAGCCGATAGAGTGGTCCTAACAGTTCGTAGCGCTCTGCTTTATCAAGGTACTCTGTGCACTGTTCCAGTTGTTCCAACAAGGTCAGTTCTGTGTACTGAATGTCTTGGACACCTAGAGTAAGAATACAAATATATGAGAACTACACATACATTCAATGTGGAAAATACTTCATAGAGATACTTTTGTATAATATAAAAAATGAGTGAAGAGGGACAAAGTGTTGGAGAGGAAGTTGAAGAGAAAGTAAAACAAAAAAATGGACAGAGTAAAGGTAAAAAACAGGTTATAAAATTTGTGGAGAAAAAAAAAGTGTGTGCGTGCACGTGTATGTATATGTATATGTACAAAGACATACATACACAGTCAACCCGCCTTATCTGCGGTACTTCGTTCCAGAAAATCCGCAGAAAAAGAAAACTGCGTATATTCAAGACACCATAATAACCTACATAAACCACCATATGCAGTTTATGTCAAATAAAATTTAACCCCTAAATCCACATATTACTACCGAGGTACAGATCTTTAATATGTTCATAAAGTGTCCCACAACAATTAAATATCGTAAAAATTCTACGCCATGTGTGCAATGTGGCGTGTTAGATACAGTGGCAGCTACACTGCGAAGACGCAAAGACTTGACAACAGCACGCTGCGAGCCAGGTGGTGATGTCGCAACACGGCAGGGCCTGATGGGCCTCACTATCTCTTCACCCTACACTGCCAAGGACGTGCGCTGTGCGAAGAGGTAGTGTCGCCACAAGAGTTGATAGCATTATCTTTGATAACGCTATTTCTCGCGTTTAATGTCTGCTTTACCTTTGTCAACAAAACACACAAAATAACAGTGGAACAAGCACAACTACGACTACAAAGGCATGAATATTTTGGAATTGTCTGTAAATATTTTTTGCTTGTATGACGTGCATACAAATGACAGAAAATAATAGAATTACAAACATAAAATATTTTCACCGTATTTAAGTGGAGTCTTCGCCGGTGTCGAATTTCCACCTTTGACGCATGGGAAAAGCGTAGCGATAAGAGCCAGTGTCCCACGCTTGATGAGAAGCATATCGCCTCTATTCGCAGCAAGCCAAACTGGCGTGCAAGGTTTTCCTTGTAGTCTTTTTCCAACAGAACTTTAAGTGGTGATCACCACATTTTATTTTTGAATAGTATGAAGTAAAAACCAATGCACGTCTCTCGCTTTGCACTTTACAAATTCAGGTAATATTTTCAAAGAAAACCCATTTTTAGTAATTTTGAGAGGCCCGGAAATAATGTTTCAAACAAGCTTGCTGAATGTTTGAAAACATAGATGCACAGTTTCAAGTGTGTGTTCTTTTCGTAGATAAACCATAATATGAAAAAGTTAAGTGGTTTTGGGTTTAAAAAAAATAACGTGCGACACGCTGCAATGCCGTCCATGCGCCAGTCGAGGACTCCTCATAAGGCAGCCACCTGGATGACGGTCGAACAGCATGCAGCATGTTCACAGTTAGGTTTATTCTCAGAGACCAGTAAACGTGTTTCCAAAACGCTTATCTACGAAAAGAAAACACGCTTCAGACTACTTGTGACTACGATTTAAGACACCACGCACACTGGAAATATTTTAAAGCCCTTGAACATGGCTAAAATCAGCTTTTTCACGTCGTTGTTTTTCAAGTTATGTGTACTGGATTTATACAAAATTGAGGTCTACAAGTACATTGGACTTTGCTACAGTGACGTATTGAATAAAATGATAGGGTCACCGCTTGAAGTCTCACAGTAAAAACGTTACTGCTGGAACACTGCGTGCTCATTTCCAACTCTGGGCGTAGAGGTGATATCACAATACATGTGCCAGCCGACGTCGTTCGTAGCGCCTCATCAATTTTCACCTCACACATACAAACATACCCTTCACCAGGCGGTCGCCTTAAGGATGTTAGCAATTTCGTTTTTAATACGGCATCACTGATTACACTAAAATAGAATTAGTCGATTTT